>JAQGAF010002265.1:0-23770 GCA_034687865.1 Kryphioiulus occultus | reverse complement strand
TAGCAAAAATGGCAAAATTAAAAAAAAATTTCCAACAATGGCAAAATTGGCAAAAATGGCAAAATTGGCAGAATTGGTTAAAATAGCATAATTGGCAGAAATGGTAAAAATGGCAAAATTGGAAAAATGGTAAAAATTAAAAAATTGGCAAAAATGGCAAAATTGGCAAAAATGGGAAAAATGGCAAAAATGGCAAAATTGGCAAAATAGGTAAATGGCAAAATTGGCAAAAATGGAAAAAATGGCAAAATTGGCAAAAATGGCAAAATTGGTGAAAATGGTAAAAATGTCCAAAATGATAAAATTGGCAAAATTGGCAAAAATGGCAAAATTAGCAAAAATGGCAAAAATGGTAAAAATGATAAAAATAACAAAATTGAGTCGTCGTCGTCGTAGTCTTAGTCATCGTCTTAGGTGTCGTCGTTGTCGTCGTGTTAGTCGTCATCGTCGTCATAGTCGTCTTAGTCGTAGCCGTCGTCTTATTCTTAGTCGTCGTCGTCGTTGTCGTCGTCTTAGTCTTTGTCGGCGTCGTCATCATCGTAGTCTTAGTCGTCATCGTCATCATTGTCTTAGTCGTAGTTGCCGTCTTAGTCTTAGTCGTAGTCGTCTTCTTAGTCTTAGTCGTAGTCGTCGTCTTAGTCTTAGTCGTAGTTGTCGTCGTCATTGTCGTCTTAGTCGTCGTCGTCGTAGTCGTCGTCGTCGTCTTAGTCTTAGTCATCATCATCGTCGTCTTAGTCGTCGTAGTCGTGGTCGACGTCGTCGTCGTCGCCATCGTCGGCGTCGCTGTCGTCATCGTCGTCGTCGTCTTAGTCGTCATCTTAGACGTCGTCGCAAATGGCAAAATTGACTAAATTCTCAAAAGTGGCAAAATTGGCAAAAATGGCAAAATTGTAAAAAATGGCAAACTTGGCGAAAATGGCGAAATTGGCAAAAATGGTACAAATGACAAAAATGGCAAAATTGGCAAAAATGACGAAATTGAAAAAAATTGGTAAAAATGACAAAAAAGGCAAAATTGGCAAAATTGGCAAAAAATGTAAAAATGGCAAAATTAGCCAAATTGGCAAAAAACGTAAAATTGGCAAAAATGGCAAAATTGGAAAAAATGGCAAAATTCTCAAAAAGGCAAAATTGGAAAAATTGGCAAAATTGAAAAAATTGGAAAAATTGGAAAAAGATGCAAAATTGGCTAAAATGGTAAAATTTGGCAAAAATGGCAAACATATCAAAATTGGAGAAAATGGCAATAATGGCAAAATTGGCAAAAAGGTAAAATTGGCAAAATTTGCAAAAATGACAAAAGTGGCAAAAATGGCAAAATTGTCAAAAATGGCAAAATTGGCCAAATTGGCTAAATTCCCAAAAATTACAAAATTGTTAAAATTGGAAAAAATGACAAAAATGGCAAAATTGGCAAAAAGGAAAAATTGGCAAAATTGGCAAAATTGGCTAAAACGACAAAAAAGGCAAAATTGGCAAAAAGGTAAGATTGGCAAAATTTGCAAAAATGACAAAATTGGTAAAAATGACAAAAATGGCAAAATTGGCAAAAATGGCAAAAAGGTAAAATTGGCAAAATCTCAAGTGGCAAAAATGGCAAAATTGGCAAAAATGGTAAAATTGGCCAAATTGGCAAAATTGGCAAAAATGGCAAAATTGGCTAAATTCCCAAAAATGACAAAATTGGTAAAATTGGAAAAAATTGCAAAAATTGCAAAATTGGCAAAATTGGCACAAAACTTGCAACAATGGAAAAATTCTCAAAAAGGCAAAATTGAAAAAATTGGTAAAATTGGAAAAATTGGAAAAATTTGCAACATTGGCTAAAATGGTAAAATTTGGCAAAAATAACAAAAACGTCAAAATTGGAGAAAATGGCAAAATTGGAAAAATTTGTAGAAAAGGCAAAATTGGTAAAAATGGCAAAAATGGTAAAAATGGCAATAATGGCAAAATAGGCAAAATTGGCAAAATTGGCAAAATTTGCAAAAATGGATAATTGGCAAAATTGGCCAAATTGGCAAAAATTGCAAAATTGGCTAAATTCCCAAAAATGGCCAGTGACAAAATTCACAAAAATGGCAAAAATGACAAAATTGGAAAAAATGCCAAAAAAGCAAAATTGGCAAAATTGGCAAAATTGACAAAAAGGTAAAATTGGCAAAATTTGCAAAAATAACAAAAGTGGCAAAAATGGCAAAAATGTCAAAAATGGCAAAATTGGCAAAATTGATAAAAATAACAAAAATGGCAAAATTGGCAAAAATAACAAAATTGGCAAAAATGGCAAAATGACAAAATTGGCAAAAATGGCAAAATTGGCAAAATTGACAAAATTGGCAAAAATAGCGAAAATGGAAAAATTGGCAAAATTGGCAAAAATGGCAAAATTGGCAAAAATGGCAAAATTGACAAAATTGACAAAATTGGCAAAACTGGCAAAATGACAAAATTGGCAAAAATGGCAAAATTGGCAAAATTGACAAAATTGGCAAAAATAGCGAAAATGGCAAAATTGGCAAAATTGGAAAAAATGGAAAATTTTTTGGCAAAAATGGATAAAAATGGCAAAAATCGACAAAAATGGCAAAAATCAAAGCAAAATTTGTAAACATCGACAAATCGACAAATCGACAAAAATGACAAAAAAATGGCAAAAATGGACTAAAATAGCAGAAATCGACAATAATGACAAAATAATGGCAAACATCTACAAAAACTGCAAAAATGGAGAATATCGGCAAAAATGGCAAAAATCGATGAAAATGATAAAAATTGCAAAAATTTACAAAATGGCAAAAATCGACGAAAATGGCTAAAATCGATTAAAATGACAAAAATTGACAAAAATGGCAAAACTCGACAAGAATGGGAAAAATCGACAAAAATTGGAAAAATCGAAAAAACTGGTTAAATCAACAAAAACGGTCAAAATCGAAAACATGGCAAAAATCTATAAAATAGCAAAAATAGTAAAATGGAAAAATTGGAAAAAATTGGCAAAAATCAACAAAAATGGCAAAAATGGCAAAAATAGATGAAAATGGCAAAAAAAAGTGGCAAAAATATGACAAAAATGGCGAATAAGGCAAAACTGGCCAAAATCTATCGAATTTATCAAAAATCGATCAAAGTGCCAAAACTGCACAAATGGAGGAAAATGGCAAATAGTCGACAAAAATGGCAAAAGTCGGCACAAATAGGAATGGCAAAAATCGATAAAAATGGCATAAATGGGAAAAAAGGCAAAATTCGAACAAAATGGCGGAATTACAAAAAAATGGCAAAAACGACAAAAATCGGCAAATATGGTAAAAATATCGGCAAACAGGTCAAAAATTGATACAAATGGCAAAAATCGATATAAATAGCCAAAATCGACAGAAATTGCAAAAATGGCAAAAGTCGATGAAAATGGCAAAAATGGGGAAATCGGCAAAAATGACAAAAATGGCAAAAATAGATCAAAATGGCATAAATCGAAAACATGGCAAAAATCGGCAAAACTGGCAAAAATCGGCAAAACTGGCAAAATTCGGTAAAATGGTAAAAATATCCGGCAAAAATCGGCAAAACTGGCAAAATCCGCAAAAATGGTAAAACTATCCGCAAAATGGCAAAATTCGAACAAAATGGAAGAAATGGAAAAAATGGCAAAAACGACAAAAAACGGCAAAAATGGTAAAAACCGGCAAACATGCCAAAAATGGCTAAAATCGATTTTAGCCATTCGTATCCATTTTTGACATGTTTGCCGATTTTTACTATTTTTGCCGATTTTTTACCATTTTTACCATATAAATAACAAAAATCGACAGAAATGGCAAAAATGGCAAAAGTCGATAAAAATGGCAAAAATCTAAAAAATGGCAAAAATGGGGAAAATCGGCAAAAATGAAAAAAATTGATAAAAAAGGCAAAAATCGAAAACATGGCGAAAATCGCCAAAAATGGTAAAAATCGACAATAACGGATAAATGGCAAAAATCGGCAAAAATGGTCAAAATCGGCAAGCATGTCAAACATGGATACGAATGGCTAAAATCGATTTAAATATCAAAACATGGATACGAATGGCTAAAATCGATTTAAATATCAAAAATCGACAACAAGGCAAAAATGGCAAAAGTCAATGAAAATGGCAAAAATGGCAAAAGTCAATGAAAATGGCAAAACCATAGCAATAATCCACAAAATGGGCAAAAATGGCAAAAACCGGTAAAATGATCGAAATTGACAAAAATAGCAAATGTCGGTAAAAATAGCAAATGTCGGCAAAATGAGCAAAAATGGCCAAAATGTGAAAAAATGATTTAAATGGGAAAAACAGAAAAATGGCGAAAATCGACAAAATGGGTAAAAATGGCAAAAATGGGCAAAATTCTACAAAATGGGTAAAAAACGGCAAAAATCGGCAAAAATGGCAAAAACTGACGAAATGAGCAAAAAACGGCAGAATTGGCCGAAAGGGTGAAAATCGACAAAATGGGAAAAATGTCTAAAATTGATAAAAATGGTAAAAATAGCAAAATCCACAAAATGGGCAAAAATGGCAGAAATCGATCATAATGGCAAAAGCGGCAAAATGGTCAAACATGGCAAAAAATAGAACAAAATTGGCAAAAATGGCAAAAAATAGAACAAAATTGGCAAAAATGGCAAAAAATAGAACAAAATTGGCAAAAATGGCAAAAATCGACAAAATGGACAAAAATGTCGAAAATTGCAAAAAAATCGACAAAAATGTCGAAAATTGCAAAAAAATCGACAAAAATGATAAAAATTAACAAAATGGGAAAAAATGATAGAAATCGACAAACTGGGAAATATTAACAAAGTGGTTAAAATGACACTCTCGACCCAAAAGTAACACTTTAAAAATATTTGACCATTTTGTCGGTTTTTGCTATTTTTGTTGATTTTTACCATTTTTATCATTTTTAACGATTCTTGCCATTTTTTCCCATTTTGTCGATTTTTGCCATTTTAACGATTTTTGTCATTTTTGTCCATTTTTATCGCTTTTTTCCAATTTTGTCGATTTTTGCGATTTTTAACAATTTTGCCCATTATGTTGATTTTTTCCATTTTTGCCCATTTCGTCGATTTTTTGCCATTTTTGCCCATTTTGTCAATTTTTGCCTTTTGTGCCTATTTTGTGGATTTTGCGCATTTTTTCCCCCATTTTGTCGATTTTTGCTATTTTTACCATTTTTATCAATTTTAGCCATTTTTGCCCATTTTTATCAATTTTAGCCATTTTTGCCCATTTTAAACCCTTTTGCCAATTTTTGCTATTTTAGAAAAAACCATTAAGACATTTACCGTATTCCCTAAAATCCGGAAGTCTGTACGCCATTTTTCAAACTCGTTAGAAAACGTATCGAGTTTGGCTAACGAGTTTGAAAATTGGCGATCCAAAGAAACGAAATTCACACGGCGATCACGTTATTCACGGGATGTGCAGTACATGATGATTGTACAATGTGAGAGGTTAATGATAATCCGAAACCTGAACATTGTGACTTCTCAAACTAATAAGGGGACCCTACACGGTTAGTAATACTGTCAGTCAATTTAGAATCAGTAGAAATGACAGTATGCGTCAATATTTTTGCGACCCTACATAATCAATATTTTACTTTCAGTAAAAAGCCCAGTATCATCGTGGACTTCGTTGAGTGAGGTTATAAGGTACCACATATAAAAATGAAATGCAAAAGCCTATTTGGAGACTTAAGACTTATTTAGCCACAGTTTCAATACTCACTCGTAAACGGTACGATGATGATTGTGAAAAACAGCGGAAAATGTGATCCCATACACGTCCGTCCTCCATGGCTGCTGGCGCAATACTGACAAATATAATGACGAACGCCCCCTTACACGGTCAGTATTACTGTCAATATCTCGATACTGACAGTAGTTATCCGAAAATCCTGATAATCGTCATTATCGAACATCAATACGTTCGGTAATGCCCTTACACGTTCGGTATTACTGTCCGTATTTGTCGAAACTGACAGTAATAATGCCCGTGTAGGGTCCCCTATACATATACCGAAGAAAGTTTATCAAATTATCGATCATATTCCTTGCCCGTACTTACTAGCCAAAATAGCCCTACGCCAAATGTAACTGTAGTACCAGAGAAAATGTCCCAATTGTTGAAGAGATTTTAGTGGAAAAGTTGACTGACAACACTGTGACGTCAAACCTAAGGAGTTTGGAGCTTCATCCCTTGTTTCAGGAATGAGGGATCCCTCGTTGTGATGGAGTTTCACCCATCCCGATAGAGTACACACTACAAAACCCTACCGAGTTACAGCGACTTATCTGGGTTAGATATGTCCGGGCTTAACGAGATATTATTATCGTTTTATCACAGGTTGTGATATTAGTGAAAAACTGTGAGAGCAATTTTCAGCTATACAACATGCCCTGCTCCAAATGTGAACATACAGTATGATATATTTATGAACTCTACTTGAGTGTAGTTCAAAAATTCATTATACACAGCTGTCGCAATAAGGACAAAATAAAAATTATTTTCTTGAGTTTATTTTTACATCATTCCTTGCGCCATTGGTGAGCCTGGCAGAAGGGCAGCTAATTAAGAAATGACGTTTTTGGGTTATTTTAGGCTAGGTTGGGTTAGGTCAGGTCAGGGTTACCACAGCAAACACGAAAAACACAAAAAGCTAAAAAGGAAAATACTTTTAAAATCCAGATTCTCTGCTGTATCTATTCAGTATCTCATGACTTCAAAAAATGTTCAGTACCTGTTACAAATATGGTGCCCTTTACGTTTTATGCCATCAAAAAATAGTGATTTGCTGATACATCCACTACGCTGACGACATGATCATACCTCAAAAAAGCCATAGTCGAATTTTTTGCAAAGCACAAATTCCATGACCCTAATGTAAATTTCACGACTTTTCCATGACTTCCATGTTCCGAATTACATATCATGAATTTCCCATAACTTCTGTGAACGATAAACACATTGTCAAAACATTTCGCCTATGGCGTTCCCTTAATCGTTAGTATAAGAATTTCTTTAGAAAATCGTGCATAGGGGTTACAATAAAGCTTTTGTGATCAAAAAATTGCTTGATGAAACAAAAACGTGAATTTTTTGGCACTAGGTTTCCACTGAAGTTACATTTATAGCAAAATGGTCCGTATGTGTTAAAAGTTTGAAGACCACTGACAAGTAAAGTACAGGCAAAAACATGGGACCGACCCAATTTGCGCGTTATAACCGTTACTCGCCACATCCGTGACGAGTTAAATTGTCATACAAGTAGATTCAATGGTTAGTATGTAACTAGCTCACTTGATATCTTAAATGAAAGCCCATTAAAAACGATGAATGTTGGCGAAGACGAAATTGAAACCGGCCTAACCATTCAGTCGCTACGCCCAAATTAATTGAAATTAAATGATGAAACCTCTTGAAGCCATTCACGACATTACTATTGTGCATGAATATTTAACGTCAGAAATTTGCACTTGCAAGTTATTGGAATTTGTACAATGTGAAAACTGAATTTCTCGTAATGGGACGATATGCATGGCTGGTGGCCCTTCATAGGAAAGTTTTCAGATGCCGAGTGATTTGGTGCAAACAAAAGTAAAATCGGTTGATGGGTACGTAAAGCATTGGTTAACCACAGAAGAATAATACGTAATTGATTGTCATTGCATAAAAATAATTCAAAGGAGTTCCTCGAAATGTAGACCATTATTTGTGAGGCAATAATAAAGTCTAAATGCAAACTTATGAAGGCATAACGTTTCATGTAAAACGTTTAGATTAGGTCTTGATTCAAAACTAATTCCACGCATAATCCAACTAGATATCATTTTCGATCATATCATTTTCATGTTGACAACCTGCACCTCTGTACGCTGTACGCTGACCAGTTGGACTATGACACACAACAGAAATTTACTCTCGGTATGTTGACCAGCAGGGTCTCAACACGTAGCCATGGATGATCTAATTCATTGGCTGCTTGCTAAACTTATACTGTATACTGTACATTACAGCGTTTCATTATAGTGTTAAAACTCCTGTACTACTGTACAGTACGTGTAATTGCTGGTTAAATTTGCCGCACATTAGCAATACTGGTACTGTATTATGAACATTTTAATAAGAATATTGACGAATGATTCATAAATGATTACTCAAAAACATATACAGTAAGTACATGCAGTACATGCAGTTCACAGATCTTGTATCAGTACAAGCCTCGTTCCATATGTTGACGACCTCCTTATGTTGGCCAGTTTGCAGTATTCCCTTGGGTGGTCAACTTACAGAGGTTACACCGTACCGTTTTTCTGTTTACCATCAGTTTGCAAACAATTTCCCACTGGAGTCAACAACCATCATGGTCCCCAAAACAGCAGCCAACCCTACGCCAAACCACAGTTCACGATCAGTCCACAACGGCTGGACCGCCAAAGACGTCGCCTTTAATAACGGCGTGAAGGCATTGACGCTGTGCGGCGCCCCTGTCCTCCTCCGTCGGCCCTCCCTTCGTCTTCATCGGCTTCATCCTGGCGACTGGCGTGCCAGTGAGCGCCTCAGCCTCTCGTCTCCATGGATGCGCCACCCAGCGCAGGACGCCGTCACAGGCGCTTCATCTTCGGCAGGAATAGCTTCAGCCACGGGCCCCATCCTCCGCATTCCTATGCAAAAATCCTCAGCCATGGCGGCGCCAAGCTAATCGGCTGGGTCCCTGCAATTGGATTACAATAGGAGCTGTTCGCATTCGCCACTCACTCCAAGAGGCTGCCCTTTAACAGAATCAAGACGCCCGGGCTGCTTGGATGCCCTTCGACGTCCGCCGCGTGCGTTCGCGCCTTTTCGGCCCTTATGTTCTCGGGCCGATGGGCCTGCCTCATGCGACCCTTTTGAGGCTCGGAAGAGCCGCAGTCCACCAATTTGGAATTCGGTCGGTGCCCTTGAAGCAAGACGTGTTACCAGAGCTGGGGTAAGTGAGGATTTCCGCATTAGGGCACTTTTGGGTATTGGTCGCAACAACGTGAAATCGTGCTGCCCATCTTCGGCAAAAATCATTTTGGGCTTAGGCCATAACATGACGTCTGTAGCCACAAAATCTACCCATCTAATGCTAAATTCATTTTGGGCATAGGCCACAATAGGGCTTCAACCATAAATATCTACCCATCTTAAGCAAAAACCATTTTGAACATAGGTCACAACAGGGTTTCAACCATAAATATCTACCCGTCATAAGTAAAATACATTTTGAACAGGGCTTCAGGCCACAAATATCTACCCATCTTCAGGAAAAACCATTTGGGATTCTAAGACACAACCACCTTGGATTCAGAAAATAAGATCCAAGATGGGAAAAATGATTGTGGGAGTTTACTCTGAAGGAAATGCCGAATTTACATGCAACCATAATCAACGTTTATAATAACGATCGATATGGCGTGCAATGGTCAATTATGCTGCTTTGTTACAGCAGAATTAGCGTGAAGGGAATCCAGTTCTGTACGAGGACAATTTACGAAAACAACTGCTATGATTTAGCGTTTTGTCTGACCAAGCATGCTGAGTTTTCGATTGATGAATTTGTGAAGATACTCACGTTGGTACAATGAGTCTCAGAAAATAGTGGGGCCATTATGCAGGTCACCGGCAGGAAAACGTGCTCAGAGAAGATAGAACGCTTGAGGAATTTTCCGATACTCAGAGAATGCGCTGAGAATCGAATCGTGGATGATGACTTCACGAAAAGCAATCGTGTTTAGTTGCTCAAAATTTTGCATCTCTCGCACCAACGCTTTGGAGAAATGCCTGATGTCAATTTTTCTCAAAGTGGCATCTTCCAAAAATGCACTTCCTCATTTTTTGTCGTTTGTCATATTTTAATTTTTCTCAAATTGTCATTTTCCAAAATTTTCCTTTCTCCTTTTTTGTCATTTGTCAGATTTTAATTTTTCCAAATTGGCATCTTCCAAAATTTTCCTTCCTCCTTTTTCGTCATTTGTGGAGTTTGATTTTTCTGAAGAATTCCAAACATTTTCGGATTTGAAGCTCGAGCATTTACTTGTAGCAAATCAAGCTTAAACTGACATTCCACTGTGGGCAGACTGATATCGACACAGGCATACTTGAAATTTTTTTTGGAACTATCCACAACCATGCCAACATATTTGGCCTAATCCATACCGATGACACGTTTCGGTTATAAAATAATTACCACTTTGACAAATCCACTCAAGGAATTACAAAACAAAATCATTGTTTTAAGAGGTGATGAGCTGGGTTATTAATTCCACCAACATTCTATTAATCCACACCCATTTAGTGGCTGGAAATTCAGATTTGTCAAATTTTGCTTTTCCTCAAAGTGGTATCTTCCAGAAATCTTGCTTGCCTAGCCGGGGTTGGTTCCCATAAAACGCTGCAAAATATTAGCTCCAGCTAATGAGCTGCTCCGCACCTCCCTTCCCCCCATTGCAATGTTCCAGTCAGATTCACGAAATTCCATTACAATTCACGACGCATTCTCGCTCTGAATTTATGACTGAAATTTCCGAAATTTCTCACAGCCCCTCACAAAGGAGGTTTTTCCAAGGCGTCCCCGCTCAGCTAATTAGTTTAATTACCCCGCGCGTGTACAAACGGCGTGGTAATGAGTATAAATAAAACTAACGGAATGAGAAGATGCGAGGAAATGAGCGAATTAAGGAATTGAAGTTAACCGAAATTCAGTAATGGCACGATCCGAGTGCACTGACGCTACAGCCTCAGATGCAAGATGCACTTGCTCTATTGATTGGATGCTAGCTGCGAGGGGGACTTGGAGAACAAACAATCAAATATGATTTTCTACTAAATTAATGCAGTTTCCGTTGACATATAACGCTTGTCATATTCAATAGACTTCTTCGGTTCGTAATATCCATTCACAAATTTTGGCCGTGAATGAAACGCTTCGCCAATAAAACGCAGGGGGCGCTGATGCTAGAGTCGCGTGGGCGAATCGACTAAGTTGAACGATTTTTTTCCGAAAACACGTGGTTGTAATGGGCTTGGTTTAATTATACCAGAATGAGAAACGAAAAAAAACATCACTGATAGCCAAAATGCTGATGACCTTCGAAAATTGCCATTGATTCAATGGCGAAAAACTTTATTTCCACCTAAATGTACGATTGGGAGTTGGCCATTGCAGATCTAGTATTCGAAACTCGAAGGAAATGACCAGAAAATGAAATTTGAGGGTGTACTTTGGTGTAGCCCCTGCTGCACCATGAACGCGACGAGAAGGTGGCTTTCCCCAATGGCACGCAGGCTGGCAGTGATTGCTTGGCAGTTAGGGGCAGCTAAATCAGAAATTGTATTGTTGCGTTATGTTAAATAAAAAATAAAAATGATAAATGGTTGGCCATGGACCAAAATTAGTAAACGTTCGATAGGGTTTTAACCTTAAACGCTCATCAAAGTTCATTGTTGATTTGGGTTTTTTTATCATTCTTTCAACAATCGTTCATTAACCGATGCTGTATCAGCAATTAAGCCATAAATGACTGGTTGAGTTTATTGAATAAATGCAAATGCAGTAACTAAGAAATTCATAAGTCCATTGTACTCAACATGTTTGACGTTTAATGCTGTCATAAAAATTAATTCAAACGTTGACTATCAGCCATAATAATGAAGTGGGAATTAAGAGGTCACTGGGCCTGACTTTTACACTGATAGTCTATAAATTGATTCCCAAGGGACCAATTTAGGCATTTTTAGGGGTTCATGAAGCATATAGTATGCTGTAAAACAACGCAATACGTATTCTCCTGTATAATTTTACGAGAGCATTGGAAACGAGAAAATCATTTCTTTGCATTGGAAATCGATATTCCGAAATTTTAGATATGGTTCAATTTTTCAATGGCGTTTTGAAAAAATAGGATCATTTTTGATCAATAACATTTTGAGGAATGAGATTAAAAAAAGAAGGAAAATTATTTTTTTTTTATAAAATTATTCTGTAGAAAACGAAAACAGCCGATGTTCCCAAAACATAATACAGAAACAATTGCACTACTATACATTCACACCCTAGTGTATATTGTGCCTCTAAGTAATATTTGATTATTGGGAATGCCCCGAATGGTCACAGTATGAACGGCATGGATGCTTTGCTCCTGTTAAATATTGATCCTGAACAAACGTTTGACCATTGAGACAACGCCTATTATGCCAACATGCATTTTAATTTGTACTGCTACATTTGCTACCAAATTGTTGCATTTGCTAATTACTTTTTTTTCGAATGAGAATATGGGAATGTAGTGAATACATGCTGAAAATGCGGCCCCAAACTAAGTCATCCACAACTTCAATATTTTTAGTGCAACTGTGTTTTAAAAAAATGCCAATTTTAAGGAATACAAAAAAGCTCATCAGGAATACAAAATTCAATGACTGGAAACCAGACGAGCAATTCGATTATAGTTAAAGGTAAGTTAATTCTCAGTTTGGTGAGATGCCTTAATGCTGATTACCAGGTTTTCTTTAATCAGCCACATTTATCCGGCGATGAATACTTTAAACCGTTAAATGTAAGCTTAAGTGGTTAATGTCAGGAGACGTTTTCTGCATATAATCACAACTTGAAGTTCCATACTAATTAAAGCTCACTACATGTACAGTGTACAGTATATTAAAATCTGCAGTTACAAAGCATAATAGCTTACCCTGCTAAATTCTTTGTCAACTTCAACTACTGAAATGTAACTAAAATTTAACTAATGTAACTAAAACACAGGACAACACGATATTAAAAGGAAATATACATTAAATATACAGTATGTCCCGCAATTGTAGCAAATTCCATACAGATAACTTATGTTAACCTATTACTGCTTGTAAACTATGTTATGGCAATGCAGCTAGTCAGAAATCAAATTTGAGGAATCACAACAGCGCAATGCAATTTATTCCAATTTAATTTTGATCTGTTTTTATTCATTTACCGAATCAAAATCTAACGAACTATTGGGTTGGGCTTATCAAAAACATCATTATTCACTTGTTCGTTGTCTTGCAGAGTGGGTGAACTACGGTATATGCCCTACTCCAGCATATACACTATGCTTGGTGGCTAAGGGCAAACCTCATGGAAAGGAAATCCATTATGTATTGAAAAATATATTGCAAATGCATTTGTCGTTTGTATCGCAACACGAAATGCATTTGGTGATGTTAACAAAAACGCATTTCACTATACAGTTTACAATGCATTATAAAATATACTGACTCGTGCATTTCGCAATGTATTCGAAACTACATACTTACACAAGTTATGTGAGCTATATGTATATGTATATGTATATGTTTCATTGCCCGTTCTAATTTATTTAAGGCTGTTGACTTTTTACAATGCATGGAAAATAAATTGTCAAATACATGCTTCAATGCAAACGGATCGCACACGAAATATACACAATACATTCTCCAACACACATAATACATCGCAATATGCATTCTATAATGCACTACAAAGTACTTAAATTCATTTTAAAATGCATCCGGAAATGCATTTTAAAATATATCTGACATGTCAGTTTGAAACTAAATTTCTCTCAACCTACAGAAATTTTAAAATGTGTTTCCCAATGCATGTCTTACAACGCATTTCTAAATGCATTACCATTACATGTGGGAACTAAATTAAATATCACATTGTTGGTTTAGTTTAAAAATGATAAATATCACATTGTAAGGTTAGTTTTAAAATGATAAATATCACCTTGTAAGGTTAGTTTAAAACGGTTAAAATGGATAAATTCCAACAGCTATTACAGGTATCATGCGCGTAAGTGTACAGCAACCCTTACATTGGCACATGTCGTATTTTTGCATTTTTGGTGGTCATGTTTGTCAGGGAAATTTGTTTCATACCCTGGAAAAGTCAGGGAAGTTGAAAAGGCCAGGAGACGTCAGGAAAAAGTCTAAAAATTGATTTGCTTTGCAAAAGTCATGGAAATTCAACAAGTAAATAATACATTTCAGATAGATAATTGTTGGGTAACACAAAAATCAAAAATGTGGAAGAATCTCATGATGAAATTATCAATTAAAAAGAAAACTAAGTAGTATAGTAAAAGTCACCAGAGATGACTTTTACTATACTACTAAACAAATCTAAATTTGCTGTGTCCTTGTGAAAATTTGTGTTATACCTCCTGTTTATTTAAAATAAATAATAAATATAGCAAGCCTAACATTGGTATACAGTGTATGTCCAATTTTTGCATTTTCAGTGGTCATGCTGGTAAGGAAAATTTGTTTTATACCCTGAGAAGTCAGGGATGTTGAAAAGGCCAGGAGAAGTCAGGAAAAAGTCTAAAAATTGATTTACTTTGATGACATCAGGGAAATTCAACAAGCCAATAATTCATTTTAGATAGGTAATTATTGGTTAACACAAAAATCAAAAATGTGGAAGAATTTGATGATGAAATTATCAATTTAAAAATAAATCTAAATTTGCTGTGTCCTTGTGTTCTATCTCCTGTTTATTTAATATAAAAAATAAATAAAACTGGCCTACGTGTACATGCACATGAATCAATTTACCCTTTTTCTAAATTTCTAAAGTTTAAAGACATAAAATGGCACTGGCAAAAAGGATCATTTTCACTTGATTTGCCGCAATTGGCTATATCAGCTCCTCTCAAATTTCCCCCCTTTAATGGTGAACAATATGGCGGATAGGGTGTCGCACCTCAGCACTCGTGTTATTTGTTAGAGTGCTGCATTAACAAAACTACACGTGGTCCATCACATCCCAGTTTGGTTTGTTCACCCCTATTCCTGCTAGGGAGCGCTCTCATTATGCAGGATTACATCAGCATAACGGTATGTAGAGGTCTCCAGTATTTGTAATTGAAATTCGCCCAAATAGTCACGTGATGACGTCATGGTCTCTAAATCACGTCCATTCTGTTGTTCTCATCTCGATGTGTCCTCACCTAATGTGGGTAAAGATAATAACCTTTGAATCCCAGACCTTATTTGTGACAAGTCCAAGTGGGTAATCAGACCCTGCTGGGCAAGACGATATGCCAGTTGTTTCCTCATAAAATTTAATGTGTGAGAGTCTGGGGCACCATTACTTTCGTCAACTGTGTACGTGGTCATGCATTATATTGTCGGCTCCAATTGCAGCTGGAGACCCCCGTGGGACTGGAACGCACGCCACTACACCCACACTACATGCCAAAGAGCCATTGGTCAGACAGACGGAAATGTGCAGGAACGCTTGGAATGTATAATGCTCTACAATTAATTACAACTAGTTGATATTAGCCACCCTGTTACGTATAGGTCTCTTATTGTCTTATTCCTTTCGGACGTGAAAGACAAAGCCTTAATTGAGCCTACCGTACATCCTATTTCTCCAAAGCTGTCTGAAAGGCAATTAACACCATTCAGTTTATCTGGTCTCCTACTGGGTAGCAATGACGAAGTTCATTTTCCACTCGGAATTCGGTAAAAGTACGGTATTCGCCCTGCCCAAAATGTGAACATGCTTATATTTCTTATTTCTTATTCATATTATGTAAACAGGGGTAGGGCAAATTTTCACAAGGAAGCAGCAAAATTAGATTAGTTTTTTAAATTGATAATCTCACCATGAAAATTTCTTCCACATTTTTGATTTGTGACACCATTAATTCCATGTAAAATTTCAAAGTAAATCAGTTTTCCATAACTTATCCAAACCTTTTAAATTTCCGTAACTTTTCTAGGTTTTCCAGGGCGGCGGGAGCCCTGATTAATTAAATAAGAAAATAGACATTTGAGTTTCAGACATGCAATTTCAAATTTCAGACAGATAACGTTTTGGTTTTCATTCAGCATATAAAGCAAGATTCCCAATGCCGAACGGCTTCTGTAAATAGCGGCATTGTTGGCCGTTTTTAATTTCCTCAATGTTTAACTTATCTCACTTTGAAATCTTTCTGCCGACAACAGACTTGGCTACATCTAATGTTGGATAATTATATGAGATTTCCCCTATTCCCAACCTAAAGTTGTATTTTTATCTCAAAAACCTTGACAGAGACATGAAACATCCAAACAGAAACCTTAGCTGTACATGGTATATTTACAGTATCTTAACTTCTCAGAAATGAAGAATGTTTCGATAAAAGTTATTTTTATGAAAAAAAAAACAGGCGTTCAGTTTACAGGAGATGACACTGTCGAGAGTGTTCATGTAATATACACATAGCAAGAGTTTCATCTGACATTGACACTTTCAAAGACATTTTGCGATAATTTACATACATGTAGAATTATGTTTTCTGGCTCATTTAAGGGTGTAACGAAAATTCCGTAATGTTTGCTATGTTCATAATACTGGAGAAACTGCAATTGATAATTCATGAAATGCATGTATTACCGTAATTGTTTGCTAACCATCCCAAAAATACCTCAAAAGAAGCCAAACATCATGAGCTTGGTACCAGCTGATCATTTGGAAGATATCCCTAGCTATCTGGATTCCAAATCCCTTTAATCCCTGGGGTGTCCAGCTCTGACAAGTTGTCTTTTAAGTCGCCGAAAATGAATTTGATCAAACTCATCGCCGCTTGACTATCTCCAAACCAATTTGGCTGTTGGTTTCACCTTTATCGAAACTTAGATCCCCAAATAAAACTGCTGGTTTATAACCAACAAAGCACATTCGTGAGTGGAATTTTGATCAAAATCCTATTTGGATGTTTCTGCATGTATATTGATTTTAAAACAAGATGTCTTCCACATCATTTGAAAGAAAAAATTATTCTCATGAAATGACGAAATTGATATTTTATTAAATAAAATAGAGCAGAGTTTGATCAAAATCGTATTTGGATATTTGAATATGTATTTATATTTCAAAACAAGATGTCTTTCACATCATTTAGAAGAATAACGTATCCCATGAAATGACGAAATGGATATTTTGTTAAATAAAACAGAGCAGATTTTGATGAAAATCGTATTTGGATATTTGAATATGTATTTATGTTTCAAAACAAGATGTCTTTCACATCATTTCGAAGAATAACGTATCCCATGAAATGACGAAATTGATATTTTGTTAAATAAAACAGAGCAGATTTTGATGAAAATCGTATTTGGATATTTGAATATGTATTTATATTTGAAAACAATATGTTTTCACATCATCTAAAAGAATAACGTATTCCCATGAAATGAAGAAATTGCTATTTTATTAAATAAAATAAGGCAGCCTGTCTCCGTTTTCATCACAATATTTCTGGTTTTTGTTCCACGCACATGAAGTTGAACTTTGTTTAAACTACGCAACAGGGATATGTTTACATGTATTCATTTTTGTAGAAATTGTTTAGTACGTACAGTTAAAATGCGCGTACTATACGTGCTATAATAAACTATTAAATTTCCTGATATATTTTTGACATGCAAAGTCAACCATCATGAACCTGGCCAAGATACTCCAATTTCGGAGGTTTATTGCATGAAGAAATTAGTTGTTGTTATCAGTGTTTATGACAACAACCAATAAATTTTCGGCGTTGAAACCATTTCATCAGAGATAGTTTCATATTCTTCCAGCTATAAAATTCTCCATCCCACGAAAGCCTTCTTTAGGAAATGGAAACGGATCCAAGCAGGTTGTTGGTGTCCAAGAAGCTTGTTTTAACGAAATTGGAATTTTATGAGAGAAGCAACGGTTACTAGCGTAATAAACGCAGGATTCTAGAGGCAAGTAACAATCCTTTCCTCCAGGAATTGCTCCTAAAGATTAAGGTAAAAGTAAAAAACCTGCACTTCAAGCATTTTGTGACGACTCGTTATTCGATTAACCTATCATCTTGGCATATGAAATAACCACGTCTCGACTTGTTAATGCAATGTCAACATACATGTGCGAATGACATTCCAAAGCAACCCTTTACTGACCATGACCCCTATACATGTATATATAACAAAAATAGAATGCTGCATAAGGCATGTTTAGCTATGTTAACAACCATGCACCAATACAAGACAGAGCATATGGATTGCTGTGCCCACACAAACATTCGTAATAATATGTATATTTTTAACAGGGGGCTGCTGTGTTCAGTAAATAGATGCACATGCACTGCATACCTGAACCAACCCATACAGAACAATGTTAACAAATAAACGTACGAGGCTCTACTGTCTTTCTGAACACACTAAGAGAGAAATTTGTGGGATGGAATTTAAAGGGAATGTTAAGGTATCCAGGGAAGTCAATGAAGTTGTAAATTATATGAAAGTAGCATGGCTATGTACAAACCCTATTTGTCTACAGGCTTTGGATCACTCTGTAGAGACATTATCTGTGCAGTTGCGGAATACATTCAGCATACAGCACAAGGGACACGAAGATAGGGAAAGTTGCACATTTTTGCAAATAACATCGACATTGACATACACTCGTAATTGAACAAATTAAAAGACTTCCGACGATAACAGCTAGATCATGTCACTGCAACGTCGGTCGACATGCAATATGTTCAACATGATCTCGAAAATGAAATACTCCAATTACATGTATACTCAATTACCATCAGTGTTTCCTCGTCTCATGCAAGTAATCAGTCGTAAACTGAGTCATGACAACAATAGAACAGAGGATTCCTCACTTGAACAAATTCCAGTGTTGTTGAAATACAACAAACCGTGGCTTAATTTTAACCCTTGTGATTTCATTTTTCGGAAAATATATTTTTACTGTACATCATCAGTGCTCATTTATTGCAACAAAATAGGATCTACTGTATAATGAACATTTTCATTTGCATGCACTAGTACATGTATGCGAGGGACATGGTTAATGACAAAATATGTTATGGAACCATGTTGCAAAATATCATTCTAACCAAATAATACCAAAAAATACATGTATACCGGTACTGTAGGAACGACTGCACTAATCGTGATTAGGTGCGACCATAAAATGAATGACTCACGTCACTCTTGCCATCGATTGGATATTGGAAAACAACTAAAACACGTTGAATACGAAAAACAATTATCTTTGAAACCTACAGTACATGAAAAGAATCTAATAAATAGCTAGTAGATCGTGGCATGTCAAGCTAACATTTGTTACGAAACACACTTCCATTAGGAATACCTTGAATATCTGCTGGGTTAGACAGTTTAAAAGTTTTTTTGCCAGATGTTAAGTGTGCAACGAATGAGAAACCACAGTGGTCCATCCATCACTATGTAGAACAAGGCTTTTCAATAACAGAGCACAGTGTTTTAAGGTATTCACCCTCATAAAGAGTGAGGGGGTTTAGCTCTGTATATCAAAGTATTCACATCATTCCACCTTATTACTCCCTTGCCTTCGAGGTATAAAAATGCGGAGCTGGAGAGGGCTTTTCCTGGAAAAGTATTATTCCTCTCTGCGAATACGAATACATGGAATTTCCGTTCAATAAAAAGCAAGGTTTGAGACAATAACATTGGATTCTCATTTCCAACTAACAAGATGTATAATCAAATCGATCAACCAATGGAATAGACACCAACTTTTAGTGTATCCGCATCTGCAGCAACGTAAAGTAGTAGTATCAATAGGTGAGTGGAGAAAATCTACCTCATCCTCTTGGCAACATCTACAGTATTTACAGAATGCATTATGCATTCAAGTTGTTACATGCATGAAATCAATAAATTGCTTTCTAATTAAATTCTTCTTTAGATGACGCAGTAAAATTTATCATGACGCAATCTCAATTTTTGTATACATGTATACAGTAGGTTGATAATTGCGTATACGTTTTATGACTATGAAGTAGACCCCTGGATATTCCACAGCTTTGACAATGCGAAATAAAAAATATTATGGGAAACATTCTCGCGTACGTTTAGTTCAACCTTCAAAAAAGACCGATAATAACTGCACTCTCCTGACGACTGCACTACATTATAGACCCTGCTCCGACATAGCTACTGTAATATGAGAAAGTTGTACTAGAAAAGTAAGGTTGACATTTTTGCGCACACTTGGAGCAGTTTATGCACTCAAATTTGCAAAGCAGTAAGTTTTCAAATGTAGCAATGTTTGTTTAAAATCCTCAACTACTCGGATACACCGTATAAACACGGTAGAAACTTCGGTGTCGCACATGCTCCAAACGGCCACGTAATATTTATATTTCAACACTACTTGTCTCGTATACACGAATTACACCTGTCCCGGCTTTGGCAATTTTACTTTTGTGCACTTGTGAATTGTTTTTTTTTGTTTTAACTAGCCTAACCTGACATAAATAAACCTATAAGGTAATTTCTCATTTAGCTGCCCCTTCCGCTAGGCAATCACTGCTAGCCTACAGGTCGTTAGGAGAAGCTCACCTATTCATTGGGTCAATGCACGTCTATGCTACCCGTTCTCTTTTAAAGAAGCAGTATGGAATTGTCAAATTTCGAAAACCAAAATTTAAATTATGCTGTAAGAAAACGGTTTTCCAGGCGCACATGCTTAATCCAAAACTTCCAAAGTAAATAACGCAATGTTTGCAAACGAATGACTTATTTTTTAAATAAACCAGCACATACAATTCTTTAAAGATAAAACTCTGTGAACTGCACATAATATTTATATTTCAACTCTACTTTTCAAGTATTTCCCTTTCCTTTGAATTGTATTTTGTGTTAACTAATCTAACCTAAGCAAACATAGCAAGGCAATTTGGTATTTAACTGCCCCTACTACCAGGCAATCACTGACAGCTTACTTGTCGTTAGGAGAAGCCAACTTTTTCAAAGTGTGTATGCTGTAGAGGCCCAAAGCACTTAAGATTTTGGTGTCCCCTCATATTTACAGTATCTCAATCCAATTTTACAGTAAGATAATGATTTTTCTATATGAAACAAAAATTTGGGAGTTCCGAAAAATGCCACAGCCGAAAAGTTTTGAAAACAAGATCACAAATGCTGACTGATTTTATGCCACAATTCTAGTCAAGAAATATTTTCTAATCATAGAAGGTGATTTAAAAAAAATTAGATCTCACGTGATTGGTTTTAGCCTAAATTTTAAAGCATTAATTGCTTAGTAATACAGGTACAATGTTGATTTATTAACACCGTAAACAATTTTTTTAGAAACACACGATCACAAATGAGATATTTACACATTTTTGTTTAAAATGTTGATTTTTAAATCCCTAACAGAAATAATGGCTTTAGAAAAGGTTCCAGAAAAGGCTTTTCAAAATTATTAAGAAAAAAAGGTGCACTAAAGGCAATTTTTAAAAAAGAATTCGATAATATTGCAATTTAATAGATTTTTAAAACCCAAATTTCGGTACACCAACTTGATAGATTAATAAATTTGAAGCGCCGCAGGCGAACGTTTTAGAAAAACTAGAACCCAAATGATGAATCTACATGTGAGCTAATAATTCTATAAAAATTTCTTTGGTAATATTAGCCACCCCTTCTGAGCATCTGTACCATTTGTCACTCTGTGGTACCCCCTTCCTTTGATGTCCCCTAAGCAAGTGCTTAGTTTGCTTATAGGTTAATCCAGCCCTGATGCTGGAACAGGTACTACACCGTATCTTTTTGGAGATTCGGCATTAACTCGTCATATTTCGAAAAACAAAAATTTCCCGACTGTACATGTATAATCCAAAATTTCCAAAGTGAGCAACACAAGACGCGAGTGACCTATTTTACAAAGAAATCAATGAACTGCGACACTCCAGAGTGAAATATCATGGACGGATACACGAATCTTCAACCATCCAGCCAATTAGCACAATTATTTAATGAAGAATGAGCGATACTTCGGAATCTGGTCCTCATTGTTAATCCTGGCTCTGCCATGCTTTAATAAGGCGGTCTTACCCTGATTAAAAAAGCTTTGCTGCCGTGTGACGAGGCCACCAGTGGTTGTCATTGCTTGTTTACGCTCTGGAATCAGAGTGTTGTCACTAAATCCCCACTAAACCCTTCACGGCAGACGAGAAAATACTTAATGGGCGCTTCCTAATTAGACTTGCGCCATTGCGTTATGGACATCGTAACAAGCAGCGCAGCATGCGAGTATTTCGACAAAGAAAAAAAGCAGGGCTAATGGGAAACAAAGTTGCAGTGTAAGGATTATGGAAGCTATATGATGGCTAACTATCATGGCCATGTAGAGCAAGAGGAGTCTTAGAGGACCCAAGAAGGAACAAAGCTGCTAGTTTCGGAAACGGCTTCTTTCTGCGCTTTTTATGTTCCATAAAATGCCCCAGCCACTGTAATTATCATTCTAGTCTAACCATAACATTAAATGTCCGGAGAAAACAAATTCAGACGGTAATTAAACGAATGAAAGGTAACTAATACGTGCGGGGGATATTGAAATTTCCAACTTAATTTTGAATTAATGGTACTGTACATGTAACAGAAGTTAGTACTCAACATGATTTTGCTAAAGCGGTGACCTTAGGAGCTCTTTAAGCTTAGTTTAGTGGTTCTCAACCTTTGTGCTGCCAATTTGTGCTTTTATATAAATATATTTTTTTTGGGTCGCACTAATCATACAAGTGTAAATAGCAAGTGTGGGGAGATACAAATTCGTTTTTTTTTGTGGTAATTCTTATGAGAGCTGTAGGCGAAATTTTTTAAAAAGCATTATCCTAAATGCAGATTGAGATAATTTTTAAGTGTGGTTTCGATGTGTTTTTCAGAAATCTTAATAACGATGGGAATATTCAGGGTTCGTTTTATTTAAAGTGAATCGCCAAAAATTCATCATGGTGCGCTTTTCTTGAGAATTTTTGTAAAATATTAAGAACCACGCGAAATTCTTTTCAAAACTAGATTTCAAAGGATGGGCTATACATGTAGTCAAGAAAATGTTTAAGGCGACATTTTTGAAGAATGCTGTCAGAAATGATGGATGTTTGTGTATTTTCTTAATATTATTTTTGTAAATGTCAACAACGAAGGAAAAACTTAGTTTTTTTAAAAAAAAAATAAGGATAGGCCTACCCATAAATTGTTTGAAAATCTAAACAAAAAGTGGTGAATTTTAGCAGACATTTCTACAAAAAATGTTTGGTAAGATTTGGTAATGTTTGGTAAGGTTAAATTACAGAACGCCACAGTTAAAAATAAAAAAACACCAGCCAAAATGATGGATTTTATGAATTTGAAGAATTTGGTACAGTGAAACCTCTCTATGTCGGACGCTTATGACGCATTCCAAAAGTGTCCGAGTTAGTGAGTATGCCAGGTTTTCTCGTCGATGGTGCACGAAACACTGACCAACTTATAATTTACGGAATGTCCCATATAGCACACTGTCCAATATAATGGAGTGTATCACTTATTTAGGTGTCAAGTAGAAGGGGTTTTCCTTAGTATTATAGTCACATTCCATAGAAAAGTAGTGCTGGTTTTATGGGACGCCATGTACTCCTTCATTAATGCCGATGTACCCTTTAGGGGACCCTACACGGTTAATAATACTGTCAGTCACTTTAGAATCAGTAGAAATGACAGTATGCGTCAAAATTTTCGCGACCCTACATGGTCAATATTTTACTGTCAGTAAAAAACTCAGTACCATGGTGAACTTCGTTGAGTGAGGTTCTAAAGTACCACAGATCGAAGTGAAAGGCAAAAGCCTATTTGGAGACTTACGAGGCTTATTTAGCGATAATTTCAATACTCACTCGCAAA
>JAQGAF010002264.1:0-23779 GCA_034687865.1 Kryphioiulus occultus | reverse complement strand
CGTTATTATTCGTTAGCATTTGGCTGACACACCCCCCCCCTTAAGATGATTGTATAATGCAGGATGATCATAAAGTCCAACCCTTATTCCAACAATTTTTCTTTTAAATTGTTAGAGTTACAATTACCAAATTGGTGATTTCTTTCATGTAGCATATCTGGTTCAAAGGGTACCAAATCACTGTTCAATGTTAAGGGCAATTTGACACAAAAAATTGACTTAAACAAGGATTTTCACGCAGTTGAAAACCACTCGAGATAGTTTGCACTTCGCAGTCAGTACTCTCTGATTAACACTGCTTGGCGATTTGGCGAAATGATACCAGTGGCCATCTTGAGAGTTTTCCTATATGTAGATGCCATGTTCGATTCTAGCCTCTAAAGCGCCGCCTGTGAACTAAACACATGAATTCAAAACTTAGGAATTCTTATTTTTTCCGAAATTTGTTCCTTGATGCACTAACCGTTTTTTTAATAATTGCCGAAATGAGGGTAGAAATGAATGATCATCCCTTATCTACCGTGTGTACATGTAAATGGCAATTCCTGCTAATACGAAACGGAACAGTATCGCTTAAATACCAATAATAATCATTTAGAGCTTCCATTCTGGATTTCTTTTATAACCCCTAAACCCATTTTCAAATATAGTATCTGACAGATGCGTGGGCGTACACTGGCACAATATTAAACCAACAAGAGCCATATTGGGACGGGTGTAGTCGCTGTAAACAGGTGCGCAACTAGGTATCCGATACACACTGCTAGGCAGCGACCGTATTCCCAATAACTCAACGTCTAGACGCCAAAAAGAAGATGGCAGCCGTCAATGATTTCCCCTATTGCCCAACTGATTTCGTTACATGCTTTTAAAATATAATTTGACGTTGAAACTGCATTACACAGATGAACGTGCGCTTAATCCGGGCATTTGACGGTGAAAAGCCACTCGAGTATAGACACGTAGCGTGGCGATGGGAAAGACTTTTGAAACATGGCGAGAGAGCAGACAAGTCTAGAGCGTTGCTCTCTTATTGGCAAAGGGTTAACCTCGCTATCTAACGTATGGAAGGAAAGATCCATAGAAACTTTAGCCACAATAGACCAATAAATTACCACTTATGACACGGGATCTAGCAGTCATCATTAGGTAGAGCCACCATCACGTAACTTCCAACGAGCAAGGAAGCAGTCTCCGTGATGAAAGAAAGAAGGTGAGAGCGCCGTTGCACTAAGGAAGTCGATCTGAATCTAAGACATCATTCACGTAAGATTCGGATCCGACGTTCTCACCTCATGATCTCATCCTCCACCCTTCCATACATGCAACATTCATAGGAGGTCCAAAGAAACAGTTAAATCAAACCTGCATTGTGAAATCAACATTTATAGTGACTACTAACTTCTGAAAACGAAATTCCCTGAGTTTTCCAGGGTCATATTCAATTTTTTTTCAGGTTTTATAAGCAAATAAAATGTAAGAGATCCTTAAAGTTTCGCATCATTTTCAAAGGTCTGTTATTTTTTACGACCTATGAGAGGTTCGGAAAGAAGACGAAAAATACTTAAAAAGTCAGATGTCAGAGAGTTGTTGTAATTCGCATTGGGGCAATAAATATTTTGAAGTGGCGCCAAATAAAGGTTGTCCCCATACAGCATCGAAATTCAAAGAAAACCATGCAACCCTCAATTATCATGGTGACTACTACTTTTAAAAAAAGAATTCCCAGAGCTTTCCAGGTTCATATTCCAATTTTCCCAGGTTCAAAAATATATTTTAAGAGTAAATATGTGTCACAATTCTATTAACATACCCCAATGATGGCTTTTGCGAACATTGTTTTGTTGAAATAATAGAAGCTAACTCTATAGAAGAAAGTTGGCTAAAAATTACCAGAAATAGCGGATTTTATACATAATCTCTCGAAAACGTTTTCCAAAAATATTAATAATTACAATGGCTACAATGACGGCAAGGCAATTTAAATTTGTTTAGTAATAAAATACCAATAATGCATAAAGTAAGATTTTAGATGCACTCTCTGACTAAATTTGTGAGTTTTTTCTTCGTTTTTGTGTGTTAACCTAAAACATTTTTGTATTTAGCTGCCCAACCGGCAGGCAATCACTGCCAGCCTACGAGCCATCCAATTACAGCACAGTAGATGCACACTGTACCGGTATAATCATTTCTTAAAATAAAACTATCGTTTGAATTTTTAGCTCTGTTGGTATTGACATAAACTATTTTCATTAACAACGTTTATTTTTGGCCGGACGTGCACCCCATAACAGTTTATCCGAATGATAAAGTTGCGTGCAATGCAATAATAGTAACAATGTCATCCATCATCCAAAGTCAAAACTTTTAGTTTCAAATTAATCAATCAGACTTTTACAAAATCGAAAAGTATCAACTTTATTTAGTAAATTAACATGCATGTCTATATACTGTAAACGTTCAAAATTGGTTAGCATACATGAACGTAATGTGTACTGTACATGTATGTAAATGATTGACACCTAAATTAGCAATGATTCGGCATGTATGGTCACCTTGATGGAAATGAAGGTCGAATTGAAATTTACGCTATAAGTTTAATGATTAATAGCCTACAATATATAGCCGTTTCTAGGCATTTCCTATATACTGTATCCCACAGTTCACAACTGTGTTCACATTTCAAGCCCACTTTTTAGCTGCCAGGGATATGTGATAGTGTGTGCATGACCTCGCGTGACCCCTAGCTGGTAAAGAGCATGAGGACAACCACGTAAATCCCAAAACGAAAACATAACCTTGTCATTCTGTAGATATCCAACAACCACAAAATGAACTGTGCATTTAATTCACATTCAGAGTGCATCTTCCAAATGATGTTAAAAATAAAAAATAAATGAAACAAAGACGTTGCCACTTTCGAACATGCTGCGTGCGGTATACCTCAACCTGGGCGACCAAGACCAGCTTGTTTCACAAAGACTACAAGCCGATTAAAGTCAAGTTACATCTTGTTAAATTCAATTACAAGCACACTGCAGTCTCATTTACATGTGTAAGCACGGTACAAATGAACTGGTTTTCTTATGAAGCGCTTTCTACGAATTACACATACATCGTGCATTTAAGTTTCAATTGCAATTAAGCAGCGAAAAATTTCAATTGGACCCCATCAAATATATATATGTGAAAGGTCCGTAAATGCCTGAAACTCGGATTAATAATCAATAGCTAATGCTTTGTGTTCACAGTGTTAATATACGGCATATTACGACGAACCAAAATCATGAGGCAACAGTAGCTCAGAGGCAGGAATAAATAATTAGGAAAACATTTCTCAACCCAAAAATAAAATATGCACCGAATATACCGCTTATATATAAGAACGTATACTATATATTAAAATTTCAAGAATGATGTGAGCTTATACTGCACATTCTCTCACTCCAACGCTATATGCAGTACAGGGTGAGGCATATATCTGAGCCTCTCGAATATTTTCGACATGGTGAAATCTGCTTTCATAGTTAAATTGAGAATGACATGAGGGTACCAGGAAGCATATTGCGCGTGACATTGCACGTCACGTTCTTGATGCATGCGAATTTAGCATTTTAACTGTTAAAGATATGGAGAGAAGTCCAATTGAAAAGTTGTAGCGCGTCGTAAATGTAACTAATATGTGCATGTGCTACATTAAATTATCAATCGTAAAGTTGCAGTTGGCAAGTTAATGTTACACACGAATGCATGGCAGGAAAGCGCTCTTTGGCGTATAGGGTACAGTATTTCACGTCATACACAATTAATATTCACGTTATGCACAATTTATTACACGGACGATTTTTTTTTGTGTATGAATTAATGGCGTCAACGGCATGGTACCCAAAGTAAAAATAGCGAGCTTTCCCGCAATGCATTCGTATAATGCAGGGTTGCATACCTCGTTAAAATGAAATTGCTAACTGTGACTTTGACCTTAATAAATAAATGCCGAAATGCGCTAACGTCCTATCTTTTGTCCTATCTTTAACGGCTAATATTTCAGATTCGCACGCGCCAAGAACGTAACGTACAATGTAACGGACAATATGCTTTCTGGAAACGTCACGATTATTATGAAAGCAGATTTTACATACTGGTGTCATATTGAAGATATTGGAGAGACCCTGACATATACCTCACCCTGTATATCGTTCCTTTCAAATCCACCCTGTGTTAGAGCGACGTCTTCAAATTCATAATTCAGCAGCTCAGAATTAATTTTTGTTTACTTTTACGGATAAGTTTCATCCAAGACAAAAAAAAATGTCAAAACTGCTCGAAAAATATTTTCACAAAAGACGAAGCTCGCATATTAATGAGGCACGTAGGCAGTCGTACATGTACAGTATTATGCTCTGATTTTACTTTTGGGGTGAGCCAAAACTGCTCCATGCGGAAGCTTCCCTTAATCGCTCCTTTGGCCAGGCAGTTCCCCCTTAATGCACATATAAATGATTCACAAAGGCCGAAAAATACAATTGTTGTACACCGTCCATAATTATGCTAGCATGCAAGGCAGGCTGAAAGTGAAAGGGTTCGCCAAAAGTGAAGCATGAGCAAGAGGTAGTAGATGTAAAACGGCCAGCTAGCCATGGGACAGAAAAAGGGAAGTAGAAATAACCAGCCAAGAAGGGGGAAGGGAGAGGTGGGGAGAACGACGACGACAACAACAACAAAAACAACAACAAGAAATATGCATATAGCCTCATGCAAATCATTCGGTCTCCATAGTGTGCACCGGGTTTCGCACGTACAGACAGTTTACAGGGTGTCTCGGAATATTGTACGAAACATTTAGTGTTTTTTTTAAATGTTGTTGCAGAATGATCGACACAAAACTTCACCACCCATGATGCAGCATTGTTTTTTAATTAAATGTATACGATCACATATGGCACGATAGTACGTCTCAGGTTTAGAGTGGGCAATTTCACGTATTCTATCGGCATTATACAGTAGAGACGATTTACTCCTTAATACTTCTGCATAAAGGTGCATTTGCATTATGTGGGTCATGAATACTACCCGATGTTAAATGACATGTATTCTTCTCTTTTCAAACAAGTTGTATAACTTCACAATATAACACGTTGTGTTATACGTTTGGCTAGGATTCTTCATACTGTGAAACAGTCTAAGCGTGTATAACTAATTTCCCTGACCACCCTGGACATTGAAAATGCAAAAATATGACATCCCAATGTAAGAAATGCTATATATACTGTACATTGCTTATCATATAAAAGCAGGAGATAGAACACAAATTTTCACGAGGAAAACAGAAAATTCAGATTAGTTTTCGTAATTTCTTTTATGAAATTTTAGTTTCTTTTAGGTGCGCTAACCATTAACTAGCTATTCAAATTCTGTTATTGATTCGTTGAATTTCCCTGACTTTTTACAAGTAAATCAATTCCTTGACTTTTTTCAGGTCTGGGGTAACCCTGAGTGCATTTTCTTAAAACACATTTAAAGGCAATAGAGGTCAGTACGCGTAGGCGTATTAAAACATTCCTACAACAAAATAGTGGTGAAGTTCAAACGTCCACCAGAGGGCAGGGTGAAATTTCACCCTTATCCTGAGAAGTACATGAATAGTTCGTCCAATAACACGTATTTTCGGACGACTATTGACATTTGCAAACATGCTATGACGCTTCATCCTGAAAGAGTAAAGGGGATTTCGACTGCCATAAAACGCTGCCATGGCAGAAGACGGTCTTCAAATCGATTTCAACTCCGTGATTAAATTACAATTAAAGCGAACGGGATTTTTATGGAGAACAGACCAATTAGAAAAACGTTATAAAATTGCTTCCATACATACACTTAAATAGTCGCGCGTACATTGATGGGCTCATAAAAGCGGTAAATTCCAGCACTAAAATGAGTCAGCCCTTCAGGAACATATTGGCCCAAGTCCACTGGGCAAATCTTACATGTAAAAATGTCAGTCGTTGACAAATGGCAATCGGTAATATTTGGAGCTTCGAAGGTCAAGAAATGCAGATCCAAAATTTTAATATGAGGGATCCGTTTATTAAGAAATAAAATTTCCAATTTCCAAGAATAAAACTTCCTCATTTACAGCTAGGCAAATTTTGAGAGAGCTGCATTCGCCAAATTTACTCTAGCCTATATACACATGTATACATGAACGGATGTCCCCCTATTCTTTGATATAGGTACTAGTATATATACGGTTTGGCGATATTTCAGCCTTAATTACGCTTTTAATTTACTTTCAGCATGCGATGCTGGCATAGCCGTCAAGGCTTTCTTCTCTTTAATGCCTATTTAGGAATGCGCAAGAATTACGGCTATATCTTTTATATGACTCGAAATTTAAAAAACGAGCAACTTCATACGTGCAATATAAACCAGGCCAAGAAGGGTTGGCGTAAAATGTCCACCCGGTGTCGTGCCACACGCGTGCACTTGCATGGCACTGTCCCAAGTGCTATTACAAATCATTTTTCTTAACGCCATTAAAAGTCCCTCTCAGAGACGAGGATTTATAAAACAGTATTATATGGCGTAATTATTTTCTCGGCGTTAATTAAAAAGCAGGACATCTTGCGTAAGGGACGGTCTATTATTTCCACGAGCAATACGAGAACCATGTCGTTGATTTTGGCAAGAAACGTTAATTGGCTCGTCCCTCCCAATTGGGTTTATGATTTCATCGCATTCTCGACTCCTATTTCACACACACGAAACGTTCCAATTTTACGCCATTTTGTCACATGAGCGTCCATCAGCTGTATACAATCACGACCCAGGAAGGTAGCAAGTCGTTACTTCAACTACATTCCGAACCAAGGTTACCATGGGCACTTTCTTGTATACCGCTGTCGCATACCAGGTTGAATCAAACTCTGAACATGGTTTGGCTTAATGTTATAAAACCAGCTTGTGGACGTTCAAGTATTATGTCATCATCCTGCGGTGGAGGGGGCCAAATGATGAAATGATGAGATGATGAGGTCATCATTTCTGTTTAATAAAACATTGGGGTTAATATACACCATTTATTAAGTTAAATGCAAGTGGCCTATATCACTCATAAAATAACAGAGTTACAGAAGACACGGATAACTAACTTACAGTGTATTAGCAACTAATGAGAATCAATTGACCATATTTGTCTGTCATTAATTTGATTATGTTAAATGTGTAATATTTTTAGTTTCAAGGTCTAATTAAGCTTTCACTAATAAAACAACAGGGCAATCGGCAATTAATCCTTAATTACTTCAATTTTTGGGCTGGAATGGAAGTCGAAGTCCCCTAATTTTTTAGAAACATGACATGCAATGTCACCACTGTTTTGACTCAGGCCGAAAGAGTTGATGGATTACCCCCCCCCCCCCCATATACTACATGGTATTCACCTACTGATTGTATAGGTACTGAGTTGAATTGAATAGCATTTGGCAGCAAAACACCATTTTCAGCCAACAATGAACTTGGGACATTTGCACTTCAGAGCGAAGATTTGTGGTCCAGTTTTGCAACAAAATAAACAAATCGCTAAACATTGATGACAATATTTAAACATCCCCTTTTAATTTATAAGTGCATAATCTTAGCACGACAAAATTTCATGGAAAATACACTGCAACAAACTCCTGGTTGTGCATATTTCAGCTGCCTCTGATGAGGATTCAGCACAATACTGTGTGTAAAACAGTATACACAGTGCAATTTACAATTTCAAAAGAACAAAATGAAACCAAGCATACAAGTACATGTATATACTGCTTTGCACATGTATGCATTGAGAACTGAAAGTGTAATAGCCAACTTGAGTTAGACGAAACATCGACGTTATGATCTTGTAACCAGCTGGGTATGGTAATTAAACATGTGTTTCATGCGATTAGTATTTGACAATTGTTTGGCGAGAATCATTTACGAGCAAAAGTAGCAAGATTATGAATGAATTAGAGACTAGGTACTACATGTATATACAGTGTTGGTCACATGCAGAACCATGAGTTAAGCCTGCAGTGCAAAATAAGTTTCATGTACCCGTTCTTCAGACCAAAATCCAGACATGAATGCTAAAAATTACAGTTACTGATGCAATAATCAACCCAAAATTTCCCCTAATGGTCAGCGGCAGCAAAATCAACTGTCCATGCTATATTTGAGTTATTGTCGCAATTAGTGTATCTCATATCTATAAACCGGCTTTAATACATTGAGGTGTCCTCTAGGTTGCCTAGCTTCTCATGAAAAATATTCTTGAGCATTTCAATTTAATTAAACGCACATATATCCATATAGCAATTCCCCCACAACTTAAGTGGTATATGCACTAGATGGATAAATCGTCTTCCAAGACAACATGTCACTTGAGATACCAACTTAGGCTATAAGAAATGTTATTAAACTTTTAATTTATGATCGTATTAATCTGCGTTTTTAATATCCTATATATGGGCTAGAGCGAAGCATTAATTACTTCGATAACGATGAAATCGCCAAATTGATGATTCACATAGGAAAATTTCATCACACCGCTCCATCCTATAAGAAGGTACTCCATCCGCATACATTTAACTATGTGTATATAGGTAATTCCCAAAGCGTTCGATAACGTTAATTCCGAAAATAAAAATTAATCCAAAAATGTCATTAGGCTTTTATGCGCCTAATCAACGCTACAAATAAAGCACTCTTGCAATTTTTTCCTGCATGCTCTTTCCATTTAAACATAAAGAAATTTTAGAAAGTTATGGGGGAAAAAAATTATACACTTTCATCCATTAAAAGCAGATCAGTGTAAAAGAGATAACGTAGGCCTATATACTGCAAATATATGTTACAATAAATATACTCGTCTGCGAGACTACATAGACCTATATGAATCAAGAAGCAATATTTATTCCCAAATTTATCAACCCTGCATGTATACAGCCATTAATTAAAGTGCTGAAATCAGAATCCTCTTATATGGAAAAAGAAGAGCCTGTACTTTTATTTCTTAAATCTTTACCTTATATATCTATAATTAGAGAAACACAACATTGACTCGTATACTTTTACTGTATAATTATACCGTGCCTGTATTAATTCTGCGCAGATATCGATTTTAGTTGTTTTATAGCTATCACACTTGTTAATTATTGCATAAAAGAGATAAAATATGGCGGCAGCACTGCATGCATGCAGAAAATCTGCGAACACTTAGAAAATCAAAATTTAAAGAAAGTATAGAGCTGTTACAGCTGGCACAAAAATATTGAAATCAATTATTTCAGAGGGCATTTTCCCTAAAATTACATGTACTCGTGTATATAAAATCTTCTCATATTTAGAGTCATTTACTCTCCATTTTGTGTGATTTCAAATTTGCCCCTCTGTCAAAAGTATACTGACAGGGGTAGGGCTACACCCTGAATTATAAGGAATTATGCTATGTCAAAAAGCAACTTATTTTATAAAATTCAAAATATATTAATTATATATTTGGAAATTACTATAATGTGGCTGCTTAACATGTAACCCTTACTCTTATAAAAAATACACAGGGTTTAATCAGCATGCATTATGTTTTTTCTATAATTACAAAGAAAACACGTGCACTCCTTTAGAAGCAAGCAATGCTATACTCTTAAAGGTTATTACTGTATACTCTAAAAGAGTATACAGTACATGTACATATATCGCTGATTCTGCTGATGGAAAATACAGTGTAAATATACTCCTTTTTAATCTGGAAGGTTTAATACTTTATGAGGAAGATTTTATACATGTATATATAGTGTAACCGTAAAATTAATATTTAACATTTGCATGAAAAACATGATCATGTATCAGTACATTGTACATGTTATACCCGGCTCAAATGTACATGTATAAGTGTAATGATTGGTAAACGTATACAGTATATTATATATATATACTGTACACAGAATGATGTAACTTGATGCTATGGCGTACTCAAAAACGGCAGTTTAAGGCAAGATAATAGGTAACAAGAACCGGTTTATATAAAAACTGTATAAGATTTGAAGGAAAATCCAACCTCCCCCTCCCTTCTTTTCAAGAGTTTAGCTCAGACTTTAGTTCTGTCACGGTAAACTGGAAACTGTTTGAGCGGCTAGACTAAGTTTAAAAAAAGGTAAAATGCTTACGTTTTATATAGTCAGACCCCTTTTGGTTTGCATGCACGGTTCTTGGCTTACAAACTCTTAATTTACCACAGACTTTAATAGAGCTAAAATTATCAGGTTTTTACCTGTATAGTTTGACAGATCCAGCACATTATAGGAAAACAACAACAGTTAAAATCAAATATTATAATTCATTTGGGGGTCTACTTCTATATACTGCAAAGATGCCATATAAAGCGTTTCTAGTCAGAAGTACATGTATATATCGTCATCCACAAATTCAAAACTTCATGACATTGAAATTTTATAGAAACTAATGTACATGCATTTATTTATTATTCGAGTTTAATGTGTTAAGTTAATATAATGAGGAGCCATGGTTTATAGTCTATAAGCTTTATATATATATATATATACGTAAAGGACGAACTCTATATAATTCTGCAGTTTTGTTTTTCAAATGTACATGTATATACATGCATGCAGTTTACATAAACTTCATGGATCATGGTTCTTTATATCAAAAAAGATATAACATGCATATAATATCAAATACGTTTACAACGTTATCCATGTATGCATGTACATGCAATATAATGTACTGACATGTCAGTTATACTGCAAACAGGTTTTCTGATTTTGACATTTGATAATGCAATAGGATTGTACCACACCTTAAGTATCCTAACCATGGCTTGTACAATGTATATCGTGCCTCGAGACAATTAAATTGAATAATAAACAGAATTAGGTTTGCTCAAACTTAATTTACGGGTGCACCATATTCTGAATCTCAGAATCAAGACGTTTCAACAATTAAGAGATCTATTAATGCATCCTTGAGGCGGCAATCCCTGCGCTCATGGTCAAATGTCGAATCGAGAACTATTTCATCCAAAGGCGTATTACATCATCTCACAGTCAGGCATATCTCAAAGCTATATACATATATGTCTTAGCTAGAAATGTATGGCATGTTAAACTAAAACTGAACGAAATTAAAGGTGCACTGGACACACAGCAGCAGAATTTTGATGATATTTGTTATACATCTTTTATGAAATTTAATCAAAATCACAAAATTTAACCCCTCGCATGCTTATCCAAATATTATATTACAGTGTAAAACCAATTGTAATAATACGATAAAGAATAAAAAGTTGTAGGAAAAAAATAATAAAAATCCACATGTATATGCAAATCTAAAGATTGCAGCCATGGCATGCAGCTTAAAACAAATGCATAACTTTGAAATTGCGCAGAAATTTGGATATCGAGTACAATTTGCATGTGTTATATATACGATCGAGCAAACGTTAAAAAATGCACGATTAAACAGTCATGGTTAAATTTATATACCGGGAGGCTATAGATGTTATATACAGTAAGTAAGATGGCACCTCTTGTTTGACATTGAAATTTCTAAAGATAATACTTAAGGCGAATAAAAACAGCACAATTGCTGCGTGATTAATTTATATGTAACAGTTGTAACACTTTGGTTTTTATCTTATAATTCGTCCAGAATGCTAATGCGCGTTAAAGCTTAATTGCAGAAAACGAATTTTATCTCGAATGATGTACTCAATACGTCTGCACGTATAACCTATAAGAGAGGTATCCATACAGCCACAAGGGGTGTGTACGATGGCCCTTTATAAAAAAAATTGAAAAGGGATCACTGACTATAAGTGGTGTTAAAAAAACAACAAAAAAACGATGCTACCCTAACCTGGGGTTATATAATATGCCTTGTGTGTATAAATTGGAAGTGTAAAGTGCACGCATATGTGAATGAGCTATAGCTGAAAAGCTCACCCTGGCATTATAGGAGTTAACCAGGAAATTTTATGCTCCACGTTTGGAAAGGGCCTATATAAATAGGCCTATAAAATCAAGCTGCCGTATCGGCCTATACGTTTAGGACCATCGAAGTATCAGAGAACACATTGCATGTACAGCAGCATGCTTTTTAATAGTATGCTGCAGTACACTTCAGCTATACGATTCTGCAATATACATGTAGGCCTCTATAGCTATTTTACGATAAGGGCTTTCAAGGAATTACCATCCAAAATGAATAGATGTAAGCATTATACCGAAACGTCACATGCACTAAATTTAATCGCAAAGTGTCCTATAGTAGGTTACGCAATGGGTTAACCTCCTTCAAAAATGGCATATTTTGTTATGTCGTGAAAGGCGTATTCTATAGGCCCTTTGTGAAAATGTCGATATTAATTTCGGGAATTGCGACGTATGAATCGATTTGATATGCATGACCTTCAACATATAGTGGTACTGGTATAGTGAGCTTCGTAAAAGAACGTTGAACACATTAAGTAGCTATTGTCTATTAATATAAATACGGGTATACAGATCATAACAAGGCCTAAGGCTAGGACCTTCATCGCATATATATATTGATTTAAATAAAAAGGAAATATATAAGGTCCTATTATACAGTGCTCGCAACTTCCATTCAGTCAATACATTTAGTATAATCTGTCGATTATTTAGTCAATCCAAATTGGCCAAAGAATTGATCACACTCCGTTTATAAACGCGTATAAATACCCACAAAAATACGAATGGTTGAATAATACATTTTCCATTTTTTTGTTTATGTATATTCGGCATATATAAGTATACATCAGTATGTACTTATACAGGAAGACACATGCAGTATATGTATATTCATATTACAAAACAATGAACTTGAGACGTGCGGGTAAATATGCAACAACGTATCAGTTTACACTGTACATGTACACAGTATGCATTATTTGATAGTTATAAAAAACTATACGCATATATATACTGTACATAGAAATAGAAAAAGCATCCTACGCAGCATATTACCCAGTGATATTACTTTTATTCACGTCTGCTTAATTAACATAATGCTGATTAAAATTTATATAAATTATATCTTATCCTGCTTCGAGCTAAAGCTGTTTAAAACGTAAGATGCAATTGCATATCGAAGATAATCGCTAGGAAAATCGTGAAATGATAGCTGGCCGGTTGCACCAAACCTCGATATAGCATAATCGAAAACCGGGCTTTATTTAAGTTACAGCCATAAATCTTTACTAATTTATATACATGTACAATATATGCTATACGACATATTGTCAGCAATTGGATTGACTGACAGCTGCTTTAATCGTTGATAAGACATATATACAGGGTGACTCAAAAATAATTTAACGCTTACCTGAAAATAAATTGATGAAAGAGTCAAATCGTTTTTGCCTCATCCTGTATACAATATACATGTATAATCGGCGGATGGAAGAAATAACCAATATGCGAGTACCGTATATATCTATTAAGGACGCCATAAAAACTAAATCTCCCATTGATTGATCGATTGTATATGTATACTGTATACAGAGTTTTTCACTATGAGCCTTTGTATACATGTGTACAAATGTCACGTTTATTGACGATCACGCCCGTTTATAGCTAGCTAATCTTTTGATATAGTCAATTAAACATTAATTCTAAAACAGTTTTTCCTTACAGCAACAATCAGACACGTTAATAATGGGACTCCTATCCGGCCAATAATACTGTCAGACTCAACAAATACTGTCAAATATACAAGAAATATTGATCGTGTAATCATTGTAATGGATGCAGTATATGCATAATGATGGATGGATGCTACAAAATGATTGCTGATGATTATCCGCGAATCTTTGTATAACTTATACAGTCAGTATCGAATTAGTATTGGCAGTATAACACTGACCGTCTAAAGGGCAGCATATGCGTTATCCAAATGGGGCATCCACTTGCATTATCACTGTCAGTTTCAACAAATACGGAGATTAATACTGATCGTGTATTATAATATGCGCAGTACTGATGATTTAATTAATGTCTTATTCTCATTATAATATGCTGACAATTATATGAATTTTCGGATAACTTGTTAGTATAGCACTGATCATGTATAGGATCGGCAAAAAAATCGGACAATCGCCATGCATTAATGAGAATGGAACATCAATCCATCAGAACTTCGTGAATTACACGACCAGCAATATATTACTACCAGTATTTGCCGAAACAGACAGGAATAACGTCCGTATGGTCCCTCAATGCAGTATATATACAGTATGCCATAAGGAATATGAGATACCGAATATTGCGAACTGCATTGTAAATATGAAATAATTGTACATGTCTTAGACATACAGTATGCCGAGCTAAATAAGTATGTCCACCGACATGCATTTTCATCATTATATGGATTTCGATGATTATTAAATCCTAGGCAATATTTCTACAATGCAGAAACCGTCCACTCCACAAACCGTCAATTAAGCAGTCTGTTCACCTAATCAATTACCAACAGGGTAAGTTCCCAGGTTTTTTAATCATCACGTTTTCTTTGGTATGCCCTCAGTATACACTCTAACTTTGCATCTACCGTAGGCCTAGCTACCATTTATTCTTTTTTTTCCAAACAGGCTACCGTCGAGAAATAATTACATGTATTACAGCGATTAATGCGTTTATCATTTATGCAATGGTTATCTCCGTGGAAATTTGAGTGAAAAAGGCCAGCGGCCGAGCCCCATGCATTGCCAGACATTAAAAAAGACCTTGATGAAGGCTAGCGAGGAAAGCACGCAAAAAGCGAAGCTGGGACCAGCGTATAAAATAAGCCTTTTCCTCGTTCGACGCAATGGGCCCTTGCGGGAGAGGCGAAGGCGGCATTAAAAACGTCGTTGGCAAAAGCGCCGTGTCATAAAAACGAAGCCTCCGCATAAGCGGGAGAGGAAGGCGAGGAAAGGATGCTGAATAGGGGTAGCGATGGAAGGATGGGAAGCTGTGAGTGGACTGATGATCACAAAATCCTAGTGACGTTTTTACATATATTATGCATAATGTGGGATGAGTAGCTGCGTGGAAATACGACGCGAACGTCAGTGCGTCCATTGCTTTCGCTGGGGGAAACAGAAAAACATCCCACTTGCATTTCCCAGACGTATCAAAAGCGCTACACGTACCCCTTTACCCTCGCCAAAGTAGGAGAATAAACTCTGCCTAAAATAAACCCTAGACAAACTCTTCGTTGAGAAAAAAAACACCAAAAACTTTTTCGTTTACTTTACTTTTCCGAGCCGCGGTGCGAAATAAGTGAATGGGACCCGGCCTGTTACGGCAGCCACGCCACGTACCAAATATAAGTTCTAAGAAAACCGAATGGAGTTTAATTTTTTTTTTTTGCTTACCTGTTGCTGACTGGCAGCGGTCGTAAGTTTCCGATTACTTCCAGTCCCAGGGGCGGTTATTTCGCTCGGGGTGTGAGGAATTTTCACGGGCGCTGGTCAAGCGAGCGTAACGGTGACCATCACGTGGACAAGGACACACACGTGCCCGAAAAAAGTCGTGTCCGAGTGGATTGCGAATGGACGATGGCGTCGTCATGGGTTAGTGGGATGGCGACGGCCCCGTGACCAGAGGCTCCCCAAGCCCCAGCCCGTCCAGCGACATTCCGAGTTGCGAGTGGAGGCGAAGTCAATAACAACAACAACAACAACAAACAAGGAAGAAGGGGAGGCTGCACACGGCAGGCGCTGGTGCACTTTCAGAGCTGGTGCATGGGCGAAAGGGTTGCTCGTCGTCTGTCCATTACATCCGGGCAACCATGCTCATAATAGGATGCTGCGAAGCTCTTTCCCGATATGCTCGCCATTAGGAGGCGCCGTTTAGGGTGGCGGAATACAGGGTTGCCACACGTAGCTTTCTTCGATAACTTTCTACGTGTTATCACTTTTTGTCTATCTTCAATCTCTGTAGCCTGCCCAAGATTAGAGATGATTTTTTAGCACCTTGCCCTGCTTGCCAACCAGAGACTCGATGCCAGCGCCGCCTGCCGGGGGCGGGTGGAACTGATGTTCCTTTCGCCACCTGTCGCCTCAACACTTTTTATCGAAGTTTCGCAACTGAAATATTAGGATGTTGAGCAACGATGCCGGCGTATTTTGAAAGATTATTTCGATTCTGGTACGCTAGCAACTTCCAACGTGACTTTCACTGCAACGTCGTTTTCCGTTAACTTAGGCTATTATCCTAAAACTGGTGATGGAATCGCCCAGTTCGAAAGAATCGAAACTGAAGCGATTCGATGATCATCTCGTATTTCTCGTCTCGTATAGATTGCATTCGGGGCTAATAACTGAACTATCGCGCATATTACACTACATGATGTTACTTGCCTCGGCTGCGACGTATCAAAATTCGTCCAAATTTCATTAGCTTTTCTCACTTCGTTGACTCTTTCTTCCACTCAACTTCACAGCGTCAGAATTTGGCGCGTTCGACTGTTTCGAATGTCGGCGACTGCAACGCCGCAGCGGGCATTTTTGAATTTCGAAAGAGACGACTTTTCAGTTTTCACCAAGTTTTAAATGCTGGTAAATTAGCGAAACTGGTATAAATTCAGTAAATAAATAAATGAAGTTATTTGAAATATTAAAATATCTTTTTTCGTCATCAACAGGCACTCTTATTTATTATTACAACCGTTATATTAATAACGTGTTTCATTTGTGTTTTTTGAACTTTACGAAATCATTTTAACCGACTTACAAGCGTCCTTAAAGGGGACCCTTCACGGGCATTATAACTGTCAGTTTCGATGAATACAGACATTAACACTGATCGTGTAAGGGCAATACTGATGTGTTGATGTTCGATAATGACGATTAACCGAATTGAATTGAATTGAATTGAACCGGATTTTCGGATAACTACTGTCAGTATCGCGATATTGACAGTAATACTGACGTGTAAGAGCCTTTGTCAGTAACTCTGTGAGAACACATGTGAACTCGTGCGAGAACACATTTTTCGCCGTTTTTCTCAATCATCATCGTACCGTTTGCCGAGTGAGTATTGAAATTATCGCTAAATAAGCCTCGTAAGTCTCCAAATAGGCTTTGCCTTTCATTTCGATCCGTGCTACTTTAGAACTTCACTCGACGAAGTCCACGATTATACTGAGCTTTTTAATGACAATAAAATACTGATCATGTAGGGTCGAGACATATTGACGTATACTGTCATTTCTACTGATTCTAAAGTGACTGACAGTATTACTAACCGTGTAGGGTCCCCTAAAGGGATGAAATTTGGTACACACCTTTTATTCCCTTAACATTTCATATGTCACTTAAAATATACGAAGCAAAGACGCCCCTTTCCCGAGAAATTAGCAACTTTAAACTTTTAAAAATACACTCGAGATCTTGCATGGTGGCCCACAATGCATTACGTTAAAAACGTATTTGAAGCCGTGGTGTCCCAGAATGCATTTCGTCTTAACGCCAAAAACACAAGTTTTTCTTGACGCCTTATTATTAACCGTAATGAAAATCTGGCGATTTAGAAACGCTGTTGTAATAGCCACCAAATGAAAACTTTTCGTGCAGTGTTAGGTGACGCCCATGCATTTTCATGGCTGTATTTCCAATGTTTTTTAATGGTAAACAATTAAGGGAGCAAGTTTCCTCCTAGGTGTTAATATTTCAACCCAGATACTACTTTGTTTTCGACTGGAATGAAGTCGATTTCTCAGTCTTAATACGATGCTAAAAATTAATAGCCCTAATTTCATTTTTTCTTAATGTGTAGCACGTGCGTGCAGATATCTGAATGTGTCTCTGGCACGCTTACCACCCTGTAAGAGTCGAAAAAAAAAAACTTTTCCATTGAACTGACCCCACATGTCGTATAGAGTACATGCGTCTGACCTCCTTTTTTGAATATGAATCAAGTTTTTTTTCCGTGGTGGTGGTGGGGAGGCTCGATAAAAAACCGTTCATACAGGTGGAGGACCACCCCCATTATTAAAACGCGATGATATATTCACCCTGATCCTAAATTGGGTGGGCAAACCAAGGCCCATACCAATATCTGCTTTGATGATTAACATGTTACGTAGTCTAAGTGTTGTAGATGAGATCCACTATAGGGTCATTTTTACAGTACACCAGGATAATCGGAAGTCTATAATGAGATGTGTCATAAATGTCACCAGCCACCATAGTGTTCAACCTTATAACCGTGCCACAGGGGAGACTAATTGCTATTAACCCATTCGCTAATACACGTGATTTTCATTTTTGAAACTAAATTAAAGCAGCCATAAAGCGTCGTAATCGGGAATTCGGGATGTACAGTACCGCAATTCATCCGTAGTTATTGGTTAGTAGTTCAATTTTACTAATTTAAGCCGATGAACTTGTCCACGCTGCTTTCATAACCGTGGGCTGCCCTAATATTGCAATATCTTTTCGGGCAAATATTCGTGTAATTTCGTACCAAATTAACCGATTCTAATCCCGACCTGTCTAGACGAGTCACCCAATTCCTACCATTGTAAATCCCTCAATCGTTGAACCCAACCTCGCTGATGTCATTTTCAGCCGCATTAACCGAAAACTGCAGCCGCAATTTATTGGAGAAATTAATATATTCAATTCCCAGTTGAAAACTTTCCCTTAGGCTTATTTTCTTGGCATAAGTTATCGCTGCCTGTAATTTCACATCCACGTAATGGTTGCCCCTTATGTAGAAGTTAAAACAGTGTTTTATGGTAAGTGTATAACATTTACATGTACCATATATGAAATCGAAGCTAACGATAGATTTATAGGCCTAAAGTTAAATGCGCATGGCGCAAATCAGCTAAAAATAAATCTGATTTAATATGAAGCACATGGAATTCTCCTGCTTCATATTTTGAAACGATAGTGAGGGTTAGTCTACATCATCGTATAGTATATAAAATATACGACTTTGTATAAACACAAGATTTTCCCATTTTAGATTTCCAATGCTAAATAAGTGTACCTGATAATAAACGCATTGCATTGGGTAAAAAAAATAACTACAATAAGATTAAACTAAACTGCATAAAGCTTAACTTTTAATATTAATAAGGCCAGAGCAGGATTTCCACTCAATTTCCAACTTTTCAAGAGCATTTTACATGACATTTTTAAACCAAATAAGACAAATGGTGGATTTTTATCACACATTTTTATAAAAGATGATGACTATATAATCAGTTGCCTGACACAAACTATCTCAATTTCCATGACATTTCTTGACTTTCCCCGACTTTTTAGAAAGTGGGAGCCCTGCAGAGCCTCAGAAAAATCCAATAATATCTTTCTAAAATCATTGTTTCAGAAGTAAAAACTTACGCAACATGGCCGAACAAGATGCTCGAAGTCTGTTCATCGATTCAGTTTTCAATCAGATTTGGAGAAACCAATATGGCTTTTGAAAATGGAAATCCCTGTTGAGGCACAGAATTACAGATAGTATGTTAGTGGCAAGACAAAATGATAGTGGAACATGATTGTCTAAACACCTTATAGTAAAGGGATTCACAGACCAACTGTGAGAGTGTTATATAGCAATGAATGTATAGCTCTAAAACGTTTTCGTGACAAAAAGATATGACAAATATAATATTAACTCAGTATATAGAGGGTTTTGACGTTTTTTTCACATGACCAAATTAAAATTTGGATAACAGTCACTTGCTCAAAGAAATGCAGCTAAAAGGTGTGCTAGTGTCTACCCAGACATGGCACTGCATCTTATGAGGCATCCGTTGACAGGAATCAATATTAGATTGAATTAAAACTACAGTAGAGTCCGGTCCATTTTGGAGAAAATTAGGTTCCACGCGTGTCTACCAAATGAAGGTTGATTAATTGGTTGGCGAGAATTAAGGCGGCCATCAATCGCCTTGTGAATGTTCAAATATTCCACCGCATTAAGGTGGTGGGGGTGGGCATTCACCCATTGTCATGCAGGGCCCCTAGAAAAGCGAGAAAGCAGCTACCAACACGCACCCCCTATAGCATTTTACAGAAAATATAATGTCTAGTAAATTAAACATGATGAACACGGGGAGCGAAGATTTAGACAACTTTAATGAGGTGAAAATCGACACGAAATGGGTTTGAAGAGTCTCGCTATGGGAAAGGAGCGAAGTGGAGAAGGGGATTTAAATCGGAGGGTGGCAGTTAATATGGCTCTATCAAATCATACAACAAATTTCCTCACATCTTAAATTTGTACTTATACCTTACTTATGCGCAAGTGCACTTAAATGTCGACGAGCCTATCTGCTAAGGCTTTTACGCCGAGACGAGAAAAGCGAACACGGACCAAATGACTGCGCAAAAACGACGTTATTGCGCAAAATAATGCCCGAAATTTGCGACTAATTAGCGCAGAAACGTGAATTTCTTTCTCAGGGATTAACCCGGCATTCGAAACAAGAAATAGGCCGCCAATTTCCAGGCTAGTGCCGCCAATGCGCATTTATTCATTGCTGGAATAATCGTTAAAATAATAATTCTCGGATTCATTATTTCAGTAATGGATAAGGACGTAAAATGACTATCATAATAATAATAATGAAGCAGCATTTACTTTTATTTCGACATCTGTTCGCTGTAAACCGAACTAATATAGGGAATCCAATGATGCCCATGAAGAGTTGAGATGAGCCGAGTAGGGCGGATGGAAGACACGTGGAAATCTGCTGTAAAAGTGAATTTATTTGATAAGGCGGGCGTAAGGCGGCCATAAAGCCCCTGGTAAATTTGTCTTAAATCGTATACGTTATGCCTTGGTTAGTTTTCCTTTATATTGGAATTATTTACAAATTTACATATGAAAATAAAATTAATATTTAACCTTAGGTAAGTGGAAAATAATTTCTTCAGGGTCAAGTTTTCCAGGCCCAAGTTTTCAATTCTGTGTAAATTAAGTTAAAATTTCAGAAAGTAGTGTATCAAATTATGGCAAATATTACGTTAAATGTGGTAAATTTCACTCTGCCCTCTGGCGGACGTTTTGAACCTCATCACTTGTTTGATATTTGGAATGCAATTAAAATGCCTGCTACATGTATGCTTTCTCATCAAATCCAGGTTAGCACGTGCCCGAATTTGAACTCTGGCACGTGATATTTTTAATTTTGAAATTTTTGTTTCTATTATACGTGTAATTTTGTAGGTAAGATTTTTAAATAATTAAGAATTTATAAGTCAAAACACTCAATAGTTACACTTAATTTGATATTTTTGACTACTAAGCTTATTTCATACTATTTCACGTTATGAAGAGTCCTAGCCTGTTTTTAGAGGTAGCAGTAGACAAGTAGCAAATCGGCTCTATAATGCTGACAGAGAGCAGTGTGAAATTGAGCACTCATAATATTATAGGTGAGTTTTATGAACTTTACTTTCAGTTTTGGCAAGCATTTTGAGACCCAGGTGGCAACAAATAAACATCTCGTGAAATAAAGGACTGTTTTCTAATAGAATAAAAAGTGTTAAAACATCACACCATTACGTGATTGAAAATGGACAAATAGTTTATTAGTGAATGGGACAATCTGGAGAGTGCTCAGTAGTGTTCATAAATGAACGGTCGCAATTTGCAAATGAAATGAAAAAGAAAATACGAGAATCTTGTAATCTAGGGGTACATAAAAAATGTGGTAATTCAATTTGTTCTTGGAGAATTTACTGGAGCAAACGAATTTAATTCGTGACTGGTATAATTGCTATATAAGAGTAGGTTCCATACCCACGGGTGAATAACGTTCAAATTGTCGACTCTTTCGATGGTGTGAGGGAGGAACGTCAGTAAAAAATCCCAGTAGGTAAAATTTAGCTACACTGCTGTCCCATGCACTCACCCTTACAATTTTTACGGTTCTCCTCCACCTGCAATCAGTTGTAATAAACAAATAGTCCGCGTTCACTGAAATCCTTCGTCATCATCATCAGCCATCTCCTTGGCAAGCTCCAGGTCTTGCTGCTCTCGCTCTCGTCTCTCCTGAAAAGCAAACCAAAATTTGGCAGTCAGAATCACCATCATATTAAACACTACTCACGATGATCAACTTGTTCGTCTTGAATCAGAATAAGAAGTTGGCCTACAATTGTACAGGTAAAATCGGAATCTGAAAATCAACTAGGGTTAGTTACGATTGTATTTTTGGCTCAAAATTCCCTCGATATGCAACTGCTCTTATTTTTCGAGGCTAAAAAAATAGCAGATGATGAATCTGAATGCGAAGAGGATTTTAATTTCCCAAATCGAAAACGCTGTCTGTCAGAGTCGCTGCTTTTATGACATTCGTAGCGCATTACAATTGTTTCTATTGTTAATTAGAACGACATAAGACGACTTTCGAGAGAGAAAAGGATTACGGGCGATCACGTGACTTATCAATTTAAACCCGCGTCAAATTGCTGAGGAAATAGTTTTTGACAGCGAACAAGAGATTCACGCAGTAGGCGAGGTGGTGGAGGAGGAGTTTCAGTAGAAGAAATAAAAAAGTACAAATTACCAGGCATTTCGCTTATTTGTCGTGAAAATCTAGCGTTTGAAACCGATTTCATTAAAGGGGCCCTCTTGAAGTCGAACATAAATCTTTAATATTACTAGCAAGTAAGCAACACAGTTGCTAACTTGGTGGATACTAAAATTGTAATTGTATGGTGCTGCAACCAAATCAAAACAATATTTTTTAACTTATCTTTGGCTGTAACATTTGCAAACTTAAGAAAATTCAAACAGGATTAGCATCAGGGTTCCATCAGCGGTCTGTTCGTGTACATTGGTAAAAATCCTTGTTAGAATATGATCAGTGGCAGTCACTTTTCTCGTCTGTTCTAATCTTATATTGGAAACAATAGTGCAAAATGGTGGAGAAACCCTTATGGGGAATTCGAATCACTGGAAAAAGCACAGCTCAGCTACAAACGTTAACCTAACTGAATTAATAATATTTGTCTGATACGGAGACATTTTAGGTTTTTTTTGTTTGTTTCCAGGGTCCTATTTCAGAAAACTGTGAAGTGTGAAGAGTTGATTATTATTCCGTTTCCCACACATGTCATCCCCCATCCTCAAAACTATGTGAGGATTGAGGCCTGGGTCCTATATCATGAACTTCGAGGAGTGTGAGGAATTGATGGATCTGAAAGACAGCTGCGAAGAACTGAAGATTCCGTGTTTCATAAAAATATATGAGGAGTTCGAGAGTGAATAATGAAGAACTTGATAAATTGGAAGTATAGAAACCTGCGGAGGATTTCATAAACAAGTGAAAGGAGCACATGTACACATGAAATAAACCTGCTATTATAACATTACTGAGCTGAGGGGAATTAGTAACATGTGAGAGGTAAACAGATGGATTGTAAATACCTGTAACACAATTTGCGGTAACATATGCAATCCCAATTAGGCATGCAAAACATATATGGTGAACCTCTACACTAATTTGGCTAATCAACAACTCAATATGATTAGTGCTGAGCATGTCGTCCTCCTCAAATCCACACTGCTCATACCTCAATGCTTCACTCCTCGCATATTTTGAGAATTGCGGATGAAATGTTTATGAAACAGTATTATATTTTGATATATTTTGATATAATTCTTCACCTTACTCCTCATCCACAACTCCGCACTTCTATGAAATAGACCTAGGACCCCGGATCTACTCTCAAACTCATAAAGCTCTTCAGCTTTTCTGAACT
>JAQGAF010002263.1:0-23798 GCA_034687865.1 Kryphioiulus occultus | reverse complement strand
AATTCGACCATTGTCCCCCCCCACCCCCTCCGCCATAGGGGGCGCACGTGACCAAACGTGACCACTTCGGCAGTTGCCGCCATTTTGGAGACCCTTCCTCTAAATGCGAGCAAATACGAAAATTGATTTATGCATCAGTAACTATGTCGTCCATAAGATATGGGCAGTGGTGCGCATGCGCGATGGCATAATTTTCTTCCCCCTACCCCCTCCCGCTAATTAGCATATTATATTATGGGGCACACCATCGCGGATCGATAGCGACCCCTGGTGACGAATTCACCTGGATGTGATATGTACACTGAATGGGATTAGAGATGAACAAGTCAATACCATGGTAGCGAATATTGGGTCAATTAGGTTCACAGCGAGTGTATTAGGCCTTTGGTTAAGTTAGGTTCACAGGTCATCTACAAGTATCATTGAGTTAAGCTTCATTTACAATGCCTTCTACAGATAATGTTGTTAGGTTCACAGCACTATCTGTAGTTGAGTCAGGTTTCCAGCGCCACCTGTGGTTGAGTTTGGTCCACGACACATTCAATGGCCGCTATCTGTGGTTGAGGTAATTCACAGGTCACCTGCAAGTATCATTGAGTTGATCTTAATTTACATGGCCATCTACGAGTAATGTTGAGTTAGGTTCACGGCATCATCTTTAGCTAAGTTAGGTTCAAACGTCAACTGTTTATCACAACACCATCTACAAGTATCATTAAGTTGAGCTTCATTTACAGTGCCATGTACAGATAATGTTGTGTTAGGTTCACAGCACCACCATCTGTGATTGAGTATGGTTTTTAGGTTCATAGCACACTCTGTTGTTGAGTTAGTTTCACAGCGCCATTTGTTATTGAGTTACACGTAGGTGCACAGCTCCATATATGGTTCAGTTATTTTCAAAGCACTATCTGCAGTTGAGATAAATTCACAATTTCATCTGTGGTTATGTTCACAGCGCCATCTATGGTTGCCAGTACCATATGTGTTTGACTTAGGTTCAAATGCGTTCTATGGTTTTTATTCTCACACCACCTGTGATTGAGTTAGGTTCACTGTGCCATCTATAGTCGTTAGGTTCAAAATTCATTGTATGGTCTTCATTCTCTCATCATCTATGATTGAGTAGGTTTCAGAACGCCATCTGTGATTGAGTTAGGTTCACATGGTCATCTGTGGTTGCATGAGTTAAGTTCACAGCACCATCTGTATTTAAGTTAGGTTCACATGCAGTGCCATGTGTTTGAGTTAGCTTCACAGCGCCATCTGTAGTTGTTAGCTTCAAAATGCATTCTGTGTTCTTTATTCACACAGCGCCATCTATGGTTGAGTTTAGAGGCCCTATATTTAAGTTAGGTTCATGGGGCCAGCTGTGGTTGAGCTGTGGTTTGCGTTCCTTAAATATCCATCGAACGAGTGACGTTTACATGCGAGGTGTGTTATTTTCCTCCTGCTTCCTTAAGTCACCATTTAATGATAAGTTAAGGTTAACTTGAGCTTCCTCTACCGATGTTCCAAAAGGCCCTCCCAGTGTATCATTTACCGAGAAGTTTTTGGCCATGGGTTTGTCGTCCTAATTATAGGGCTCAGTTCCTTGCCTTGGGGCACATGTAAACCATCACTTTTCTGGGCCTTATCTCGCCTCATACTAAATGTCACTTATCATATCAAACCGCCCCTGACTTTCTAAGTTTTTGGTTTATTATTTACTGCTTGACCCTTCATCGAGTGACCTCTTCAAAACAGGTGGAAGTCTCCCCCAAAATGAATTTTGAGACGTGTTATAAATATGTTGTGTTTTTGGAAACCATAGTTATTGTCTTAAATATCACTTAGTTGTTTGATTTGTTCATTGGTATCACTAGCATGTTGATACATTGTGCATGTGACAGTATACATATGCTCTGGATCACAATTGACTGATTACGAACAATCAAAATTTCTGTGATGACATTGTTAATGCATGTGCGTAACATGCTAATCATATTTTGATAGTGTTTTTCAATTGGTCACATGCAAAAATTTGGATATTTCAACGAAATTTGGTAATTTTCCAAATAGCCACACACGTAAATTTACGTGTTTACATGACATTTTTAATGGTTAAGTATAAAATAACATGTCAATGACATGTTTTGGTCATGTTTTCCAAATGGTCACCTGATAAAATTTGATTTGTTTTTCAATGAGAGTTTGCAATGGCTGAGTATCAGAAAATTACATGTTTTTACATGTTTTAAATAAAAATTTTGTAATGATTATGTACTAAATAACGAGTCAATGAAACGGTTTTCTCATGTTTCCGAAACGATCACATGCTAACATTTAAATTTTACATTTTGAAAATTTACAATATAATTTTCAAATGTCTGTTATTAAAAAACATGCCAATGACATCTTTAGAACGTGTTTTCCAAATGGCTACATGTTAAAATATACATGGATTTCGCTGAAATTTGGAATTGCTAAGTATTACATAACATGACAATCTCATATGTTTTCCAAATGGCAACATGATACAGTCAGGTACATGCATCAATGAGACCACATTTTGTAACGCGTTCTGATGTTATATGATGTTATATTATGTAGAACTTGCCTCCTACGTGATATGTCAGGGCACGTTGCCATTGTCATGACACTAACATCATATGTCATGCACGTGATGTCATGACACTAACATCATATGTCATGCACGTGATGTCATGACACTAACATCACATGTCATGCACGTGATGTAATGACATTAACATCACATGTCATGCACGTAATGGCGTGACACTAACATCACATGTCATGCACGTAATGTCGTGACACTAAATCACATGTGTTGCATGTGATGTCGTGACACTAACATCACATGTGTTGCACGTAATGTCGTGACACTAATATCACGTGTTGGTCATTTGATCTCATTCCTTAACATCACGTTTCATGCATGCGATGTCGTGACAATAACATCGTCTAATGCATATGATGTCATGACACTAACATATTGTGTCATGCATGTGATTTCATGACATTAACATCACATGTCAAACACCTGATGTCGAAACACTAACATCACATGTCATGCACGTAATGTCGTGACCCCAATATAACGTGTTGTGCATTTGATGTCATTCCTTAACATCACGTTTCATGCATGCGATCTCGTGACAATAACATCACGTCTAATGTATATGATGTCATGACACTAACATATTGTGTCATGCGTGTGTTTCATGACATTAACATCACATTTCATGCATGTGATGTCATGACACTAACATCGCTTGTCATGCACGTGATGTCATATGACACTAACATCACATGTCAAGCACGTGATGTCGTGACACTAACATCCCGTGTTGTGCATGTGATGTCGTGACACTAACATCCCGTGTTGTGCATTTGATGTCGTGACTCTAACATCACGTTTCATGCATGCGATGTCGTGACAATAACATCACGTGTAATGTATATGATGTCATGACACTAACATATTGTGTCATGCATGTGATTTTATGACATTAACATCACATTTCATGCATGGGATGTCATGACACTAACATCGCTTGTCATACATGTGATGTCATATAACACTAACATCGCTTGTCATGTACGTGATGTCATGACACTAACATCACATGTCGTGCGTGTGATGATGTGATGTCATGACACTCACAAAATGACTCTAACATGTCATGACTGTTAACATGAATGTCTCGTTATATAGTAATCGATTTGAGAACAGTTTGCACTGTTCTGAATGCCAGACAAAATGTAAAATACTACTGGTTATGACATGACAGCTTACCAATGACCCCATGTGGCGCCACCTGGTGCATGATTGTGGCGTTCACCACCAGGGTCCTCGGGCCAAACACATGTATCGAAAAACCACGCAATAATTCACGAAAAACAATAGTGCAGGGTGATTAATCAGTTGGCATTTGGCCTTTTGGAACTTATAATTAAGCGTTATGAATGGGCTACCGAAAAAATATCGTCGATGATTTAGACCAATGCGAGCGATGATGCGCTCGATAATGTTTTATTTCCACAGAGGGCGCTGCAATTCCCTGGGGCCCCCTCCGCCCTAGCACGAAGGGCCCCATGCATCACTCCTTCGTGTATTTTTATCGCATTTTCTGTGTTGTTGTTTTTTTCTCTCCTAAATTTACAACTGTTCACTCATAGAGACAAGTATTGCTTCTAATAAGAGCTTGTTTTGACGTGCGAAATAAAATCCCCTTAAATTATGGAATGGTTTATGGTAAGAAAGATGGAAGCCCAGGGTCACGAAATATTTGGGCAAAATCGAGATTTAGGGCAATCTGATGAGATTGAGATATTCCTTAGGTCATAGCTGTTTGATCAGCCAATAGCGAAAATCTTGATGTTGAACTCATGCTTGTGTGAACACTTGATTGTAATTGTTTTCAAAGTTGACTTAAAATTGGCAGTTTTTAAACAGCATTATAACATTTCATTAAACATATCAAGTGTATAGACTGTGGCAAATATTTTATACAAAATATATACAAGAATTTGTAAATGCAAACTAAGGTCATTAGAATTCAAAGTACATGTTTCGCATCTACTTTATCTACTCAAGATCATTATGTAAAATTATCAGATCTCTTAACCTACAATATTAAACACATTATTTAACGTAATGTGAAATATCATTTGATGTAAAGTGCCTATATTTGTAAAATCATCCTGGCATCACATTTTTAACCTCGTATTCCAACAAGAACGTCGCAATATTGAGAACAATGTTAAAAATCTTTATTGCATTAAATAACAAATTATATACAAGCATCATTTGGGTATAATGCCGATGAAAAACTACCAATTTTAATTTTTAAAAAGGCGATTTTAGACATATTTTCGGGAAAACACATCTTTCTTCAATATACAGTATTTACACTAGAAGCATAACAGTATACCAGATGACAATGACAGTTTAAATTATACATGTATACACATCTTGTGTATAACATCATGATATTATTTTGCGTATAATGCCGATGAAAAACTACAAATTTTCAATTTTTAAAAATGCCATATTAGACATATTGTCAGGAAAACATATTTGTTCAATATATTTACACTAAAAGTAGATAATTAACAGCACCAGACAACAATTTAACAATAATAATTGCAGCTAATGACATGCGTTCCTCATTTTTAACTTGAATTATGTTTTTAATAACGTTTTCTGAATAACTAAAAATATGGTGAATGTTATTTGAATGTAATATCGTTTGTAACAGCGTGTTCGAATGAAATAAAAATTATCCAAAAATTTAGAAAATCCCATGGAAACACAACGTTTATGGCAATAGCTTTGGTTTTCCCATCAACAGACACGAATTTTTTTTCCAAATTTTTTTTTGCTAATTTTTTCCCCGAGCAAATTTTTGCCCATCATCATGATTTTCCTAAATGAAAATTTATTCGCCGATTTAATTGCAATCTATTTTACGTTTTTCCCGTGAGCTGGTCGGTCATAACTCATAAGTGAGCGTTGTTCAGTACATGTCTCTAATAAGCCCCGGGGGCCTTTCGAACGAAACCAACACCAGTTTATCAAGAAAAAGCAAAACATTTTAAGCCATTTTAACGTTTGACGGCGCCTGGACATAAACTGGATTTTTATTTTACCATTTTGCAAATTTAATGGATATAAGGAGCCATTTCACGCCAAGTAAGATTTTCTCAATTTTATAATAACCAAAAAAATTATATTTTATTTCGTGCTCGTAAAGTTAGGCTGGGTTTTTGAGAAGGACCCTTGGCAGGCTAATGAGGGCATCCATGGTTTTATTGTCTTTTTCCGAGAATTTTGGTTTGCCAGAATTGCCCAATTTTGCGAAATTTTGCGTAATTTGTGCAAATAAATTTCATTTCTTCGTAAAATGCACTGCTGTAATTACCTTGTTTTGTTTAATTGTTATTTATTTGGGTTGTGTTTATGGTGTAAAGGCCTAAGTTGTGTAAAAGGGTCATGATACATTTACTGGGGTAGCATCAAAATTTAATCGTAATTTAGTTCATAATTTGGGTGGATTTTAATCTACGATTAAATTTTGATACTTCGAAAACTTGTTAATTTTTGAATGTTAAAAACTAAAGATATTGACTAAATGTGCCTTACAGGTTGTTATTTATATTTAATTGATCATGTTTTAATCAAGGATTAAATGGGGGAAAAAGGCCCTTTGATAACGCCAAAAAAACCAACTTAATCATGCATTTAATATATTAATTAGAGAATATTAGAATATAAGTTTAAAAAATTGACACATCTATAAGTTAAAACATTTCAATTTACTGGTATATCTAGCACCAAACTGTCGTTAAATTTAATCATAATTTAGTGTTAATTTAATCGACAATTAAATTTTAATACTTCGAAAACGTGTTAATTTTTAAATGTTCACAAATATAGCTGTTGACTAAATTTGGACTAAAAGGCTTAAAGGCTATTTATATTTAATCGATCGTTTGTTAATCTAGGATTAAATGGGGTGGGGAAAGGCCCTTTGATAATGCAAAAAAGACTATAACGTAATCATGCATTTAATATATAGTATTAATTAGAGAATATTAAAACATAATTTTAAAAAATTGACAAATTTACTGTTAAAACATGTCAATGAATATTTGTATTAAAACATTGTATGAACAAAATATAGCATATTTTTATCAAATATTGAATATTATAATATAATTTTAAAAAAATTATAAATCTATAGTTAAAACATATCAATGAAATTTTATATTTAATATGAACAAAATAAACCATATTTTTTTAAAATTTTGAATATATGCAAAATTACGTTAATTTACGAAATAATTCCCACTATTAAAATATGTTTTCATATCACTGATAGGGCACATGAGCCCTAACAAATTGCATAAAGTTATTATCAAATTTCGCTAAAAAAGTCTTATTTTTCTTAATAAATTTAATATGTTCAAATATATGAATTTATAATTTAAGTAAATATGTGAAGTAAACACCAACCAGCCTCGTTAAAAATTTTACCAAATTTTCAATGTTAAAATCATGTTGTTTGCCAAGGGTCAGTCAGTTTAAGGGATTTTGGGGAAATAAATAGGGATGAGGTCCATGCATGAAATCCTGTAAGCCTAACCTTCATGCATTCATGGATTGCCCATATCTAGGGGCCACTATTGACCATTGTATCTCTTAAAGCTATTTCATGTTACACTATTGTTTAACACAGTTGGGACCATTGAACACAATCGTAAAATTTGTAAACAAACTCGAAAAAAATAATTATAAACTGCGGAAATTTTGACAACTGTTAGAAAATCATATAATTTTTTCAAAATTTTTATATCTTTATATGCAAACTTAATTTTATTTATGTCTCAATAATGGAAACTGTACATCAAATTCCTCTTACTACTTAAAATATTATTTTGGGTCGCATTTTAGGCCTAATGGGTTTCGGCCGTGTTTGAATATTTGTAAAAATAACCCTAACCAAAAATAATTCACCCTAATTTCAACATATATGTAAACTGAAATTTCTGTAAATTTAGGATGATAACCTTTGTAGAACTAGTACATAAATTGACTGAAAAATAACTGACAATATGCAAATTTTTTAAAAATAACTACAATATCGACAAAAGCATACTAAAAATACGTTATTAAAATAATCCATTTTGACGTGTTATGGACGTGTTTGTGAAAAGTAATTTTATGTTTAAAACATGTAAAGTACGTGTTTGCGATATTTGGTTTAAAGGTTGTCAAGACCATGTTCAATTATTTACTTATTTTGTCAGATTTCCCATGCATTTTTGCCATGCAGATATTTTAAAAAAACTTGCCAGTTTTACATGCAAGATTTTAAATTTATTTTCTATGATTATACTTATAACTATATTAATTTGAAAGTTGTTTAAATTATTTTTGCCGGAATTTCTACCTATTCTGACAAGATTTTAAGCTAATTTTATATTTGAAACATGCAAAGCATATGAATGCTTTTGCGAGGTTTTCTAGCTTTTTATTATTATCTTTTGTCAGAGTTACTAAGGTTTGCAACTTGTTTCAATTATTTTTGCAATATTTTTAACTTGTTCTTGCAATACTATTTACTAATTTTCCCCTGTTATTTTCCTTAAATTTATTGTTTTCAATTCTGCACTTCTAGCTATCTTGCTATCTTGGTAAAATTTGAAGGATGAATCTTGCTTAATAAATAAAACACCTTGCCTAAATAGAGAAAATCAACCATAAAATGGTTACTCACTCATACATGTAAATGTATTGTGTGGTATTGTGTTGAATTTCATTGAAAACAAAATGGTTTTATAAATAGAAAAATGTTTAAACATGTATATAAATGATAACTGAAAACTTTGTACGCTAAATGTTTTAAATGCTGTAGACTGTATTATGAAATTATGCCAGAAAAATACTGCAAGTATATGTAAATATTGCACGGTTTCGAAAATAAACGTGTGAATTGAAGAAATACAAATTTAATTGAAAACTGAAAATTTTTGCACGTTGGATAAACAATATTTGAAATGTGCATAATATGGCAGGATCAAGTGCAAAAATTTGGCAAAATTTAGATTATAAATCTTGCAAAAATAAATAAAAATTTAATTGAAAACTTAAGGTTGTTGTACGTAGTGATAATTGGAGTCAAACTATTTAAAATGAGCATATGCATAATATGAGAGGAACGAGTGCAAAAACTTGACAAAATTTAAATGATACATTTTGCAAAAATAAATAAAACATCTTAATTGCCTAAATAGAGAAAATAAACCATAAAATGAGTCTACGTCATCGATTAATATTGAAATATACGTGAATACATGTAGTGTGTCATTTTTAAATTTAATAATATTTAATAATTCAATTAACTTTACATAAGGAAAACACGTCGCATAATTTTTCATATATTGTAGGCTGTGGGATCTGATGATTGCAGGAACAATTGTATCTTGGCGAAATTTTGGATGATAAATCTTGCAAAAGTAAATAAAACACTCAATTAAATTTATATTTCTTCAATTCACACGTTTATTTTCGAAAGCATGCAATATTCACATATTCTTTCTGCAATTTTTCTGGCATTATTTCATGATTTCACCATGCAGATTTTGATATTTCGTGCGTTTACATGGACCACCCACATTGAAAAGAAATGCATTTCAAACTACATAATATGCAATTTCAAATTCATTTTCATGCATTTCAATGCATTTTCAAATGCATTTCAAAATACGCGTAGATTAAGACATTAATATATTGCAAAATGCATAGGAAAATGTATTTCCTGAGTATTCTACAATTTATATTGCGATGCATTTCATAATACATTTCAAATGTATTGCAGAATGCATCTAATAATGCATTTCAAATGTATTGCAGAATGCATTTCATGATGTCTTCAGTGATTTGTGAAATGCATTTTTGAAACATTTTAAGATACATTACAGGTGAATTTCAGAATGTATATTTCAATGCATATGGTAATGCATTGCTTAATGCATTGAAGAATGTACTGTACTGACAATTGTGTTGTATTGATGATATAATTAACCCTCAACATTACCACAATTTCTAAATTTCATATCAAAAACCCTCTTAATTTCTAAATTAAAGATATCAGTAGCAGTGCAAATTAACTTCTTAATTTTACATAAATCAAGTGTTTGGTTATCATTTGTTTCTACCTATATTAATTATAATATACATCCCACTAAAATGGGAACATCACACATTGGCTACCCAATTATGGCTACTCAAATACACATTGGCTACTCAATTTACTCATTTTGTTCGATGTATTTCGTAATGCATTGAAAACTGCATTTTAAAATACATTACTAAAATACATCGCTGTATGCGTTTAAAAATGTATTTGCTGTGAATGACTTGCTGCAAAATACATTTGCAATACATTTCCCAATTTGCGATGTATTTCAAAATGCGTTTAAAATGCATTTCCTTTTCATGTGGGCATGCATATAGTGTCATTGGTGCATGTTGGTGGTGGTGTATGGGGGGTAATCAGGTATTTCAAAACCAACATATGTGTGAGGGCATCGTTAGGCCTAAGATTATTTTGGGGGTATTTTTCTGCATCTGAAAAATTTCTCTGGAGCCAGCAGACAGACAGTCTTGCGAAGCTGGAGAGTGGACTAAAAACTAGGTTGTTGGTAAAGTAATAATAATGATAATAATAATAACATGGCTGCCGCCGTTGCCAGTTTGGCTTTTTGAAAATTACACAGGATAGTCCTATCTGTGATTGGGCGGTCAGGGGTCCGAGCGGCTACTCACCTGTAATCAGGGAGGAGAGGAGAACCACAATCTCCTCAGCACCCCCTTACTAGACCACTTTTTTAACCCAATTTTGGCCCCCCTAAGTCTGACTCCATTTTAGGCACACATAACGTTAGGCCTCCTCCATGGCCATCGTCGTGGTCAGCACCCTCGTGCATGGTGAGGGTGCACATTTTGGACTCGAGGGGTCAGGGGGTGGGGGAGGTTATGGGGGTTGCGTGAGCCAAACCCCAAATTTGTCGGACCTAGAAATGCCATTTGGCGGCGTTTTAAAGTTGCGTCGAATGCATGACGACCAATGTAATCTGGCGCATCTCGTTCTCCTTTAGCTATGCCCTTAGGAGGTTGGTCTCAGAAGGCGAAATTTAAGCCTATTTCACCAAATTTACACCCACCCTCGTGCCCACTCGCGTGCATGGGCTGGGAAACGTCGACTTTTGAGGTGAAATATGAATTTTTAAGGTGTTTTTGAATGGTGAAGTTGTACGAGTTGCAGGTTGTGTGCATGGGGTGCTGTATTAGTAAGACCGTAAAACTGGTGTTTAAAGAAATAAATATTTATGCAAAAAACAAAAAAAAGAAACGAGTTTGTGTTTGGGACATGATGTATTTTGGTGATGAATATCGGTTATCAACTATGGGAAATGTAGTTAAATATGCTGTATTGTTTACAAATTACCAAAGGGCTTCATGCCTTTAAAGAAATATTTCTTCAAAAAATGACACAGTTTTTTTGAGACAAGATGTATTTTGGCGATTTTGATTTACGTTTAGTTTCTAATGTATTTATAGGTGATAAATATCGATTAGCAACTATGGGAAATCTAATTAAATATATTGTATTGTTTACGAATTACCAAAGGGCTTCATGCATTTAAAGAAATAAATATTTCTGCAAAAAAACACGAGTTTATGATTGGGACATAATGTATTTTGGTGATAAATATCGCTTATCAACTATGGAAAATGTAATTAAATATATTGTTGTGCTTATAAATTGCCAAAGGGCCTCATGTCTTTAAAAAATAATTATTTCTGCACAAAAGACATGGGATGAGTATCGGTTATCAAATATGAGAGATATTGTTAAATATATTACGTTGTTTACAACGTACAAAAGGGCCTCATGCGTCTGAAATGCTTTTCTAAAATTTAGTTATTTGAGATATTGTGAGTTATTGCTTGTATAAATATTTAAAAAATAAGTATGAACAATAATAGAAAGGTATTAGGTATAATAGAAAATAATTGTTTGTGAAGATTTTTTGGTACATTCCCAAAATGCGATATATATACATACCCACATTTTGTTATACCCAAAATGGATATTAGTTTTTTCTGTTTATTTTGTTATTTTCGTTAAAGTACCTTATAAGGGGATATGCATTCCAAATTATCGGGCATATACCAAAAATGGATGTTTGCATGCACGAACACCATAAGTTAGTTGTTACTTATAAAAACATGTCAATGACATGCTAATACCTTAATTGCAAACAGCATCTTATGTCGATAAGTGATTGTTTAATTGGAACCCATTAAGTTTCCTTTATTGGGGCACCCAGGCCAATAACATGTGCTTAGGGCATGCCATGTCAAAGACACATAATATCGATTTTTTTAAAAAAAATTGGACAATGTTTGGAATACTCTAACCTATCTTGGTAATTTTTCGATGTTTGTTATCATTTTTAATTATCAATGCAATATTACAAATTTTGCAAATACTTTTTGGACCCATATATCATCTTGTTGACGAAATGTTATGGATTTTTAGAAAAATAGACAATATTTGTAATAATTTAACCTATCTTTGGCAATTTTCGATGATTGTTTTCATTTTTAAACATCAATACAATTTTAAAAATTTTACAAATAGTATTTGGACCCATATCATAATATTGACCAAACTTCATGGATTTTCTTGTGAAAAATATTTCGATTATTTTAAATTTGTATTAGGCAACTTACATTGTTATTTTCAATTTTATATATTAAACAAATATCAAAAATGTCACAGATGAAGTTGTTAAATATTAATTCAATATAAACAATTTTACAAATATTTTTAGACCCATATCATATAATGTAGTCGAAACTTCGTGGATTTATTTTTTGCAAAATATTTAGATAACTTTAACTTTATTAGGCAATTTTCATTGTTGTTTTCAATTTTTAATATTAATCCAATATCTAAAATGTAGCAGATGAAGTTGCTAAACTCATAATCATGAGTATTTTTAACATTGACGTATATTAGACGTTTTCATTAAATTTGTATATATTCAAAAAATTGCCATGAAATGCAATATCGAACCTGCCATTTTCACTGTCCCTTATACTAAAAACATGAAATCGATTTTGAGATAAGTGTTTTTTAACTTCAAGGTGCCAAAACTAAGACTTAGCACCACAGATGGCGCTGCAAGAAACATTTTATGACAGTGGCGCCCTCTGCACGCGTTTTGCAAATAGTTTTAAATATCTTACGGCGCTGCTGCTTGGGACTGACATGCATTTAATAAGCCAGGATTGATGTCAGACACCAAATCCATCATCATTAAGGCCCATGACGCCATAAGCGCCACCACCAGAGGGCGTAGAGGGCTCTGCCATGATTTACAACATGTAGGAAGCAAGCTTAACGTGGTGTCACTTAAGAGAATCACTTTTAATTGCGCAAATTTAAGTCTTCAAATTAGTAAATTATCATATCAACGTGCGGTGGCGCCCCCCCACCTTGACCCCTTTAACGTGACCCTCAGCGGGGGGTGGGGGTGAGGGGAGGCACCATGCATAATTATGTCATGGTTAGCGAAGGTGTGACCCCCACCATTTTTGGCAAAAAAACACCAGGGGGCCCTACACCCAATGAACATCATCATTGCACAAATCAAATTAAGTTGGTACATTTATTTGATAAAAAATCGATGTAAATTGCTTACAAGACCCCCCCATGGAGTGGTCAAGCAAATGGACAAACGTAATCAGACATATCAATTGTATTTGGACATGCATGTCAGTGTTTTAATTACATGTATATGACATGTACATATGTGTAATTGATACATGTGTAAAACACATGCAGCGTTTTTTTCTCACAGTACATAGTTTTCACATGTAAATAAAACTTTCTCATGTTTATACGGTAATTTGGGAAAAGCTTGAAAAATTTTATGCCAAACAACATATGTTGTAAATTGGGTTTTTAGATACGATATGCTTTTATAATTAATTTCATATAAAATTGGTATAAAATGGGTGTAAAAGCAACAACAAGATGGTGGACATGGCTTTTGCTATAAATTGTTCATTTAACAATTTTATTTGAAATTTATTTGACCACGTTTTTAAACATATGACTAAAATATTTTAATCTCGGTTTGTATCATACTATAAATTGTACGTTTAACATAATTTTATTTGAAATTTGTTTGGCCGCATTTTTCAAAAGATGACGAAAATATTTGTACCATTTTGTATCATACTATATGTATCATACTTTGTATCATACTATAAATTGTACAGTTAACATAATTTTATTTGAAATTTATTTGGCAACATTTTTCAAAAATATGACAAAACAACTTGTATCATTTTGTACCATTCTTGTATCTTGCCAAACATAACATATGTTGTCAATTGCATTTTTAGATTTGATAAGCTTTTTTAATTAATTTCATATAAAATTGGTGTAAATGTACCTGTGTATATAGTACTTTGCATGTACATTTAACTCAATTTTATTTCAATTTAATGGAAACTTAAAAAAATATACCAAAAACACTTGTATCATTTTCTGTTCAGCTTGAATTTTTGTATTTGAGAAGGGTATTTTTGATCTCACACAAATTCTTGCAAAAATACGCAGTATATGTATGTACATGTTACGTGTAATTTTTAATGAAAATTTTAAATTTCTTATAGGGAATTTTTGAAAAATATTCCAGAAAGACCATTGTATTTTTGGTTTTATTTTCATTTTTGTATTTTTTTATACAAATTATTTTTATTTTTATACAATGATTGTGATTCTTGTACATGTTACATATACATATACATGTTAAAATTGCATTGGGCTAAATTACAACCTTATGTGAACTTTTTATAAAAAATTTAAATGCGTATAACCCTTTAGTCTGCATTATACAGATGTATTTGGACACCCTGTAAAGTTATTGTTAGCAAGGTTCGATTCCAATTCAAGACACAAATTTTTTTTATGGGTACATGTCATCAGTTTAGACACTATAAAGTAATTAGTGTGTAGTAACATAATAAGTAACGTATATATATAGACTGTCACGAATTTTTCAACAAAATATGATAAGAAAAACGCAAACTCACTCTTGGTGTTATTGACAAATTTAATAAGACAGCTACAAAAAAAGTCTTCAAAACACAATTACTCTATCAAAAATAAGTATAAACAACAATGGGATCTGTGTTTTTATTAGCCCAATAGATAACGTCTGTCACTGTACCTTTTGAAAAGGTCTCATGGTCCAAATGTAAATGAAAATATTGAAAAAAATTCTATTACTTGACACGTGGAATATAATTGGTATAATTTCACTAATCAAAATGAGAAATTTCAATTTTTTACCATGCAGACAGATTATACGTGATGGTGACGCTCTCAGATCGAATTAACAAATAACCCTTTGCATGGGCCCCAAAAAGCTTTGTGTGCCCTTTGCCATTTTCAATTTATATAGAGTACATGTATTTAGGGCCTTTAACCATTTCTAAATCTCAGCACTACGTATGGATACGTTATAGCTTTTGCTATAAATTGTCAAGGGCATAAAAGCAACAACAAGATGGTGGACATAGCTTTTGTTATAAATTAGCAAGGGTATTAAAGATTTCGAAAGATTAGCGCCATCTATGATTTATGCACAACACAGAATTTCCTACAAAAAGATGGCGACCAGAACTTAGGTTTTACTTTGCATTGACTTGTGCGACACATTTCCAAACTCCAGCGCCATCTATGAGGTTAGAACAGCGCCATCTACGATGTTATAACAGCGCCATCTATGAGGTCATAACAGCGCCATCTATGATGTTATAACAGCGCCATCTATGAGGTCATAACAGCGCCATCTATGATGTTATAACAGCGCCATCTATTATGTCATAACAGCGCCATCTATTGTGACTTGTGTTAAGCAATGTTTACTACTTCAAAATGGCGGCATGGATGACTTGTTATATGCATTAGCATTGGGAAACTCGATCCAAATAGTTCCAAAACCTACGACAAGATGGCGCCATGGATTAATTCCATCATATGCTTTGGCATTAAAAACTCATTCCAAAACCCATGCAGCGCCAACTATCATGAATTGTGTTCGTCTACTACGACAAGATGGCGGTATGGCTTTTTCTATATACATTAGGTTAGCATGAGAAACTCATTCCAAAATCCCAGCACTATCTATGATTACTCATATTCAAAAAGGTCTTAGACTACGACAAGATGGCGGGTTCTAGTTCTACAACTACAAGATGGTGGTACGAATGACTTTTGTCATTTGCATGAGAAACTCATTTCAAAACCCCAGCGCCATCTGACATCACCTGTGTTCAACAATCTCTCTTACAACAACATGTCGGAGTGGATGGCTTTTGTCGTTAACATGAAATTTAGCGCCATCTGGTAGGACTTGAGTTCAACAATACATTGTCTACTACTACAAGATGGCGGCATGGGTGGCTTTTGACACATGCATTAGCATGAAAAACATGACTTGTGTTCAAAATACCCTTTCTACTACGACAAGATGGCGACATGGATGGCTTTTGCCATATGCATTAGCATGAAAAACATGACTTGTGTTCAGCAATACACTAACTACTACGACAAGATGGCGGCACGAGTGACTTTTGACACATGCATTAGCATAAAACACATGACTTGTGTTCAACGATACACTACAGTATCTACTACAACAAAGATGGCGGCATGGATGGATTTTGCCACATGCATTAGCATGAAAAACATGACTTGTGTTCAGCAATACACTAACTACTACGACAAGATGGCGGCACGGGTGACTTTTGCCATATTCATTAGCATGACAACATGACTTGTGTTTAACAATTCACTCTATCTACTATGACAAGATGGCGGCATGGATACCTAATACCTTGCCATATGCATTAGCATGAGAAACATTACTTGTGTTCAAAATACCCTTTCTACTACGACAAGATGGCGACATGGATGGCTTTTGACACACGCATTAGCATGGAAAACATGACGTGTTCAAAATACCCTTTCTAATACCCATTCCAAAACCCAAGCGCCACCTGTGGCACATTTTACTATAAATATCAACAGCATGCGCCATCTTGTTGTAGCCATCCCTGTTCCCTGCTACTTGTAAATAGCCACAGATGGCGGTGCATTTCGGTCATAGATAGTCAGAGGCAAGTCGGAGGTCCATTGACTGCTCAAAATTAGTCATCGTTTTGGCACGGTGGCGCCCCCTGGACGCCAATCAGCGCCCCTGGCCCCAAAATCTGGCAATTTTCTTCCGTCATATCAATCATTATTTCAACCTTTTTTTGACGATAATAACATAGGGGCCGCTAGCCATCGGTACGGCGCTCCGACTTGAGACTCCGTGACTCCGCTTTTGTTTGATTTTTTGTGGGGTGAGAGGGTGAGGGTGGTAGGTGCTGCCCCCTGCCCCCCTCTACACATTTTTCTCCCATCTGCCTCTGACCGAAGCGCCTTAGGCACGAACCCTGGTGGCGCCAGTCTCAACTCCACCTACTCGTCTGAACGCCTACATTTTCGCCTAAAAAGCTTTTTTTTCTTCAAAGGTTTTTGTTTTGTTTTTGTTTTTTTTTATCTGTCCGACATTTTCGAGGCACCCACCCCTTGACCCCTGGCGGCCATTTTGCTTTGTCAACGTCACTTAAGTGCCGCCATTTTTTCGTTCTCATTTTTTAGTTCTCATGCATCGGTCTGTAATTGACGGTTTTGGTCAGCTTTAGCGTGGACATCCTGGACAGGTCAAGGTGGAAGCCAGGGGGAGGGACCTTAGTGTCACGTGGCCAACGATGTGTTTCACGTTAACGAATTGTGTGAGTGGGTAATTTTTAGCATAAAATATTCGTGAAATGCGTTTTACCTGAGTGGATTTTCTGTAATAAAAATAATATTTTTAAAATAGTAAATTTAAAAAATATATTTTTGGTGTAAACATATTCATGAAATGCGTTTTACTTGACTGGATATTCTATATATATATATTAAATAATACATTTAAAGAAATATTTTTTAGCATAAACATATTCATGAAATGTGTTTTACTCGACTTTATTTTCTAATTAGGTAATTTTTAGCGTAAAAATGTTTATGAAATGTGCTTTATCTAATTAGACAATCCATTCGAGTAATGTTTAGCGTGAAAATGTTCGTGAAATGTGTTATACTTGACTGGATTTTTTAATTAGGTAATTTTCAGCATAAAATGTTCATGAAATGTGCTTTATTAGAATGAATTCTCTAATTAGGTCATTTTTACTATAAAAATATTCGTGAAATGTGATTTAATTGACTGGATTTTCTTATTAGGTAATTTTTAGCATAAAACTTTTAGCATCACGAAATATTTGTTATTCGATTGAATGAGATTCGAAAATACCAATACATATTAATTTGATAAAAATTAGATATAAATATATAGAAAATTGTTATGCAATTTTTACATAAAATACGTATAATAGCGTTCAAATAATTAGCAATAATACTTATTTTTATAAAATTAAGAACATTTTTATGTGTTGAAATTTTTGTGTTTATAGCAGTTAATAAAACATGAAAGTTCACAAATATAATTTGAAAAGAACCCTGTACATGTTGTAAAGTTTAGGTATGAAATATTGAAAATCAGTAGGTAATTTTTGCGCAAAATATTAATAAAATGTGTATTATAAGAATGAATGAAATTCGAAAACGTCGATTAGAAACAAAATATTTGTAAATTGTTATTCACATTTCTATGAACAAGCACATGTTTTTAACAATTTTTCAAGTAAAATATGAAATTTTAAATCCAAATATGTAAAAACTAAAAATACATCAAAGCTTTGTCTTATTTTGCTTCTGCTTTGATACTCTGCTTTCATACTTCGGATAAATTGTTTGTTCTTAATCCTTGGTTTGAAAAATAGCCAAGTTTTAACTACATGCATTTTTGACAAAACGTGTCAAAACATCCCAAATTTGCATTTTGAATTAAGACAAAAATGCAAATTTAGGATGTTTTGACACTTTTTTTAACAACACGTGAATGAAATGTTTATTTAAAAACTATTATCTAACATGTTTAACACACATTTTCCCTGCATGTGGGTGGGTTAAGCAGATGACGTCAGATGAATACAACTATTATATATTATTATTGATTTGTCTGACAAAGGGCTCGTGATATAGCTATGAAATAGGAATACGATTGTGTTTTATACTCAATAACCCTAAACTTCATTCATTAATTTGTCATTGGCACTTAAAACACAATGAATAAGCCTGGCGGTGGTGAAGCTCCATTGATCTTTTTTGTTTGTTTGTTTATTTGTTTATTTGTTCGTTTCCTGTTGCATGCGTGTCCACTCTTTGTTGTTCATTTATTCATATCAAATTTATACCCTTTGCAAGCGTTCGATTTTCAGGGGTGAATTTATGTACTCTGTTATCTAATACATACACATCTCAGCTTAATACAATACACAACTAATACATAATAAACAGGTTGTGTTTGCTGCATTGAATTGAATGAAATTTGACTTGTGACACTATCTACATGTAAAAGGTCCTAAGGTCTCGCCAGACTGTTAACGAGGTCCATTGTCCCACATGGAAAGAAAATGCATTGTGACACGCATTACGAATTGCAATATATATTGCAAATGCATTGGTCGTTTTTATCACAAACACAAAATGCATTAGTGAAATGCATTTTGCAATGCTTTATAAAATATACTGACTCGTGTGTTTCACCATGTATTTAAAACTACATGTACATGTACATACTTACAAATGTTGTGTGTGCTGCATTGAATTGAATGAAATTAATGTAGTTTTGAATTTTAAACTTTATTTCATTGACAGTTCTTATTTATTTATTGCATCTTTCAGATTTTTTTAAAATTCCTAATTGGGATTTTTTAAACCTTGAAATTATGATATATAGCGAGGCTTTTGACATTTTACAATGCATGGAATATAAATTGTAAAATGCATTCTTCGATGAAAACAGAATACATTACAGTGTGCATTACACAATACATTCTCCAACATATAATACATCGCAATATGCATTCCATAATGCATTACAAAATGCTTAAAAACATATTTCGAATATATTTGTCAATACAGTTTGAAACTAAATTTGTCTCAATCTAGTCATTTTTAAAATGTATTTTCCAACTTATGTCTTATAATGCATTCCTAACATGTATGTGGGATTTACAGAATATCAAATGGGTCCTAAGGACATATCAGACTTTCTAAAGGGTCCATATATGATTCCCCATATTGCAATTGGGTTCTGAAAGGGTCAATACTGTTTAATAAAACAGCCTAAGTGGCAAAAGGGCTAAAGGTCTTTCCTTTGCCTAAAGGGTCCATACCCAATATCAGGTACGATAGGGTCCTTTTGTGATGGTCAATCAGCCAATGGAATCCATTGGGTTTATTAAACTGCCTAAAGGGCCTATGGTCTCTCAACTATCTAAGTGGTCCAAATAGCCCATTAGGGGTCCATAGCTATAAAGGGCATGCTAAACTGGCAATAAATGGCTAATATATTTTATCTTCATCATGCAGCATAAGGTCCCAATTCTATGGATTTCATGAAGCTGTTTTATTGTTAATTAGGCTTATTCTCACTTTCATTGCAACTATCAATTACTTTTTTTGTTTTTGTTTGTTTTTTGTTTAATTTTTTTATAATTTTTGTTTTTTTGTAATTTATTTTTGATTTATTCGATGAAAGAATATTCGATCAGATTTGTATTTCTTAAATAGTCAGTTGGGACCTATTCAGCTGAACAAACACCAGACGAACATATAGGGCCTATAGGGCTTAAATTTATTTTTAAAAATAAAAAAAATATGCCAAACATTAAGCCAATCATGCTTATTAAATTACATTTGTATTTACCGAATTAAATGAATGCAAATACACGAATTTGCAAAATAAGTTTTTTACTTTCATAGCATGTCGGGCTGTTACAATTATGTTTGCGATAAACACGTTTAAATTGACACTAGAACAAATATTAATAAATATAATTATCCGATGTTAGTTATTTAATATTAAAATTAATTACTTCATGTATAAATAGTAGAGGCTATTTGCGTGAAAATTTAAACCCCCGAAGCATCTTAATTTTGCATTTATTTTCGGTTTTTAAATATTTCATGCGGTTTGAAATATTCCTTGAGGTGTTTAAAATTTTTTTTTTGCTAGTTTCCAAGACTAAACAAAATGGCGAATTTAAGCAGTTTGACTATTTGAAAATTCCCACCAAAAATTGACAAATTTCAAACTTAATCAAATACATATATTTTTAAATGAGCACAATATAAGCTGTTTTTACATTTATCTGAAAATTGGGGCATTTTTAAATGTTTTTTTTCAGTGAATCGTAATGTGTTAACATTGGATTTAAACACTGTTTTGTCTTCTTGGAAATTCTCAAACAATTATTGACAAATTTTAAACTTAATCAAATATTTATAAAATAAGCACAACATAAGTTTAGTGTTTTTACATTTATCTAAAACGTGGTGTATTTTTAAACTTCTTCATATGCCAATATGCATCTGTCTTAATGTGCTAACATGGGATTTTTACGTTGTTTGTGTTCGTGGCACAAAACACTTATTGACAAATTTCAAACTTAATAAAACGTATATTTTTTAAATGAGCATAATATAAACTCAGATTTTTGTAAAATTATTTGAAAAATTTTGTATTTTTAAAATTAGCTCTTCATAAATGTATCTGACAATGTGTTAACTTAGGATTTTGCATTGTGTTTGTCTTCTTGGCAGTTTCCAAATACATATCAATAAATTTCAAACTTACTAAAATATATATTTATATTTTTATAGGGCATAATATAAATTCAGATTTTTGTACAATTATTTGTGTTTGTTTTCTTGAAATTCTCAAATAAGTATTGACAAATTTCAAACTTAATAAAATTTAATAAAATTAATAAAACAAACTTAATAAAATTAATTGAACATAAAATAAACTCAGATTTTCGTACAATTATTTGAAAAATTGGGTGTTTTTTAAACTAGCTCTTTATAAACGTATCTGACAATGTGTTAACTTAGGATTTTTCATTTTGTTTTGTTTTCTTGGCAATTCTCAAACGCCTACTGACAAGTTTCAAACTTAATAAAATATGTATATTTTTAAATGAGCAAATGTAAGCTCACTTTTTAAATTTAAATTTTTAAAATTCTTTATACACTGTATCTGACTTCAATGTGTTAACACTAAGTTTTTTTGACTAGACGGAATCAGCCAATCTGGTAAGATCAGGTGACTTACCGTGAGCCATTTTGTCAGCCATCTTGAATTCGTTGACCTTTAACCCGAGGCATAAGCAGCCCCAAATCACAACCAAGCATCCGCCATTTTCAGGTAATCCTAACTAGGTAGTGGCACGTTCCAGATTTATTTTCAGCATTTTTCAACACATTTTCGTGTTGTGTCGGTTTCATTCGTTGCCCAAATAGCAAAAACCACCATTTTAGCTCATTTAGGTCAATTTCTTCATTTTTGCAATATCAAAATGGCGTGTCGGATATAAGTCGGACGAGAGTCGGACGGCAATTTCCGGTTGCATCGATGGTGCATCAGCCTTAAAAAGCAGTCATAATCAAAGTTTCAACTTTCATTTTCGTAATTTGTACGGCATCATCATTTTTGGGTCTTTTGGTTCATTTTTAGTCGTTGTTTCTTGCGGTTGTTGATTTTGCTCATTCTTCTGAACCATAGTCGGATGAAAGTCGGATGGCATTTCCACACGGCATCGTTTTCACCAAACCACCCAAATCTCGCAGGATAGTTGTCCCGACGCCAATGTTCATATTCAGCGTCGTTTACCCAGGTTTGGATCTTTGTTTGAATTTTCTGGTTGTTTTTCTGCGTTGCTCATTTTCGGCCATTTTGAAAAACACGAGTCGGATGAAAACCGGATAGCGTTTTTACGCAGCATCGATTTTGCAAATCCATCCAAAACTTACAGGACAGTTATCCCGACTTCCAAAGTTCGTATTCAGCATCGATTTCCAGGTTTGGGTCTTCGGTTGCATTATCTTGCCGTTTTTCTGCGTTGCACATTTTCGTCCAATTTGAAAAACACGAGTCGGATGAAAACCGGACGTGGTTTACCGGGTTAAATCCATCCGAAACCAGCTCAATTTTCGGCTGGACACCATCCACTCACTTCGTAGTCATCTGTTCAGTTGGTTCTGGGGCCGATTTCGGGCATCAGTTTCGCGATTTCGACGTCCGTTTTGCAGCCTCACTTACAGTAAATCAGTCGGACGAAAACCGGACGTGAACATCCTTCGGAAAACGCATCAAAAATGGCGACTTTTCGGCTTCAAATTCATCCTGGTCGATTTTGTCCGATGTTTCTCCTCCAGTTTGATTTCCTCCAATGTGTTCTGCAGTCTGGCAAAGAATAGCTTTTATGAAGCCAATTTAACGTGTGCTGGCCATCGCAATGGCGATAATAATATAATGGTCGTTGGAAAATGTAATCAATTCATAATATGTACGTTGCAAGGGGATGATGATGTAGGCCTAGACGTGTAATTTGAATCCTTTTGACGAGCCAGCGGCCTCCAAATTGTGATCATTACAGCCGAAAATGATGATGACCAAAATGTCCGTAATTGGGGACAAATACTGCAATTATTAGACGAGTGGAGCAGCACGAAACTCCGTTTTAATATTTAAAACGCACGCTCGAACCAGCATTAACCATGCATGGTGCAACGGAAGATCCGCCACAATGGAACCACATTACCACGACCAGAAACTGTTATTAGTGCCCTCAACGTTTAATTAGGGAAAAAAGAGCAGAAGAAGAAAAAATTACTGCTCTAGTAATTGTGTCACGGTCTCGCTTGACTTCTGCAGTTTACATCAGGATGACTTACTTCGAGACGGACACAATTTGGGATTTTGGGTGATTTGAAATTTTCCAGATTTGTGTCGCATTTTTAGTCATGGCATTAATATGCAGCTGTAAGACCGGTCGCAACAACAAAAGTCGACCGAAGCTCATGGTAAGCCTTTAGTCACCAAATGAGAATCATTTGGTCCATATGGTCCACAGGTAGGAGAAATTGTGAACATCACTTCTTCCGAGCCAGGGTGGGGTGAATATGGAATAAGCTTGATCC
>JAQGAF010002262.1:0-23807 GCA_034687865.1 Kryphioiulus occultus | reverse complement strand
ATGGAGGTAGATAATATAGGAAAAAGGAAAAAAATACAGGAATAATATAGGAATTGTTTAAAAGAAAAATGTAGAATATTTGAAGATTTTACCATATCAAAATTTGCTTATTGTGTAATAATTTAGGAACACTGAAAGCCACATTTTTGAAACAAGATCACCAATGTATTTATTTAGCATGCATACACTGTATCTATCTAAAAATATTTAGTACAATTAATAATTAAGGAAATGTCATAGGCCATTTACAAAATCTAGGCCAGAAGGGATAGATTTAACATAACCAGATCTCTAATGATGACTTAATCAGTATCTGCCATATTTTCTTTGCCACAGCAGTTTTCAGGAAAACAGAGGAAAAAGAAGATCTTTTCTAAACTATGGAACCAGATATGACTACCTCAAATTTATAGAAAATATAGGAAAATATAGGAACACTTGACAGGCTGATGATGTGAACATTTGGAGCAGGGACTATACCGAGGTCTATCCCCTTTTTGTCAACCAAAATTTCCTCATTCGAACTTATATCACAAATCATCCTAGTTATTCCGTCATGATAACATTTCATATCTTTGACACTCCCCATTGATTTCATATCATATGTCTGCAGTTTCCAAGTGGACAAAGGACAGAGGTCAACTCTAGGACAATCATTTTCCAAGGGCCAAGATACTCGAGTTCCAAAAGTCTGATTGGTTGTCTAAAACATTAGTAAAGTCCTAGCTGTAATTGTTGTAACGTCAGAAAGGGAATGCGACAGCCCCATGTATAGTATAGGTCATCCCCATGACCGTTCTAAGTGGTCTAAGCTTGAATCGCTTGATTGTTATCGTGGTGAACAGCACTGACCAAGACATTCAGCACTAACATGCTCTCGTTCTTTCATTTGTACGTTTATCTCATCTTGCACCTCACTCTCACTCGTCCTGTCTTTAGCACGGCAGTTATTAGAGACCATTTGGAGGGCTGACCGTCAAAGAAGATGACCATTTACACGTTACGGGTCAGTAATTGGTCTTCACGCCACTCCGTCACTGCTGTCTGTCAAGACCAATTGTTCCTCGCAAAACAATACTTAGGCCAAGTCATTCCAGAACGGCTAATTTTCACAACAGATACTTGAAGGTAATCTGACTCTGGCCACTGGTCGAGTCCCTGAAAGTGGAGCATGCGCGATTCACGACATATTTTTGGGAAAAATTCACAAAATCTTGAATTAACAGGATGAAATTCCGTGTTTTGCCACATTTGGAAAAAAAATTCTACATGAGGAAATTTGATATCGCAAAGGTATTTTTTCAGTCAACCGGAATTCGTTATATCCGATTTTGTTTGCAGTTCATTAATCCCAGGCGATAGTATCTAGTAATTTCCAGGGTCATATTCTAATTTTTCCAGGCCCAAAAATATGTTTTAATGATTAAATGTGGGCTACAATTCAATTGAAACAATATTTAGTAACAGACTAATAGTAAGGAATTTTGTTTTTTAAAATTATATTTCAAATGGAAGGTTTTACTCAACAACAATACCAAACAAATGTATCCCAATGATGGATTTTACGAAAATTACTTTGAAAAAAACTACCAGAAATGATAGATTTAGTTATAATGATATAAATGATAGATGATTGATACTGAAAAACTCCAGGTTTCAAATCAAAATTCCTTGAGGTTTCCAGGTTTTCCTAGTTTTCCAGGTTGGTAGTCATCGTGCAGGCACAGACCTAAATGCAATTTTTTTGATACGCGTTCGATTAATTGGATTATTGTCTACTCAAACGTACACGAAGCGACGTTTAGAGGTCTCGTTTAGATAACCTTTCGATTTTATAAAAATAATCGATAAATTCTGCTCGTTTACGATAACTGAAGTCAAGTGAAACGCTATGGCTAGCTAGTATTCGGTTTCAATTGGAGAATATATCGAGCCACGAAAGCTACTGGACCTGACTGAGCAACAAGAATTGGAGAAAAAAAATATTAAGTCATTGAGTTTTCATGGTAAGAAAATCGAAATAAATAAGGACGATTGCAAAATTTTCATTAAAAAGACATCGTTATAATTAGATTTTGATGAAATAGCTAAAGGCTGATTGAAGAGGTTTTAAGGGCACAACGAAATTAATGCCATCAAGACTACTGTCTACCATAAAACAAAAGAGAATTTCGCATGAGTTTTGGCTCTATTATGTTCAGAAAATAAATGAGCAAAAAAAAGCACCCGACATTCATTAGTGAAATACTAGAATTATAGCTTCTTGACTGCTTAATGAGCAAACAAACGATATGATCATCAAATTTATGAAAAGTAGTAATAACCACTAAAAGCTATACTGATAAAGAATGACTAACCCATCCACAAGTATGGAAATGAGTTGAGAAAATTTAATAATAACACGGTTGATCAAAATAAATTTGATTTATTTACATGTAGGTCCTGCACACCATTTATTCAAATAACTATGTAATGTTTGCTAATTATGGTTTCAACGACGGAAATCAGGGTTCGATCAGAGATGACATTTTTTAACTTCCCTGACTTTTCCAGGTTTTAAAACAAGTTTCCCTACCCATCCTCGCCATTTAAAATGCAAAAAATATGACATGTTGATATAAGGAATGCTATATTTATTGCAGATTAAATATAAACTGGAGATATAACGCTAATTGTGATGTGAAAACAGAAAATTTCGATTTTTTTAAAGTAGATAATTTCATTATGTATTTGTGCCACATTTTTATTATTAACGTGCATGTTGAATTTCTCTGATCTGGTGTTACCCTGGTATAGGTCATGTATACAATTTATTCGAATAACTACGTGTCACATTTTGGGACACAAAACTGGTAAATTGTACGTTTTCCATTAACTCATAAAAAAACTTTGGTATATTTCTTGTTCCAAAAGTGCTTTTTTATAAGTTTGAACAAAGCTTATACTCTACATGTAGTGTTCAATGACACCGTAGCTGTTACATTTTACCAATTTAAATTTGAGTTTTGCCCAAATTTCGAGCGGGGACTATAAGAAAGTGGGCTTCTCCTAACGGCTCGAAGGCTAGCAGTGATTGCCTGGGGGTCGGGGCAGCTAAAGCAGAAATTACATTGTTAGGTTATTTAGATTAAATTACAGTAAACACGACTAAAATAAAAATAAAAAGATGAAATCCGACACCTGACACAAATCGAAGAATAAATTTCAAATATATACAGGGTGATCATAAAGTTCTACCAACATTAGAAAAATTACATTTTTAAAAACAGCCAGTTACACGGACCAAATTTTGGGAAAAGGCAGCTCATACAGTTTTTATTTCATGTACATGTATTTGGTCCAAATAACCAAATACATGTGAACAAAATACGTGAAATAAAAACTAGCAGTTCTTAAACATTTTTCCAAAATTTGTTCCTCGTAACTAGTTTATTAAAATTAATTTAGTTAATGAAGGTGGTTTCTATGTCCACAAATCCAGTAAGTCATTATCCTTATTCCAGCATATTTTTGTAGCATCCATCACCTTCAGATAAGAAGACTAGTTTTTTAAATTACAGCTTCTAATTATATTTTAATACATGTCTCTCCAGAATCATATTTTGTGAAGTGCATTTTTGACTGGTAGCATCTCATGGTTTCATACTTAATGTAGGTCCCAGGATCATCGTGATATTTATTATGCAAGGCAGAATGCCATTAAGAAGTTGGCAAGGTTAAAAAATAAGATCTCGAGTTTTTCTAGCTTATTTTTCATATTTATTTCCCAAAAAGCACATTACGAGCCGGAGCACAACAGATGCTCTGGAGTGGATTAATAACAATTTAAACAAAATAAAAAAGCGAGCCATAGTCTCAAACGTTGTAACTCATTCTGCATTCATAACATGGGTTATAACTAGTTGCAGATGTGAATTATTCCGGATGAAAACGTCTCTCAGAGAGCAATTTAATACCAGATAGCCTCGTTTTTGTTACGATTGAAATTGCAATTTTTACACTTTTGCATAATTAAAACGAGGGAAAGGCGATAGCTCCCAACGTTATTATGTGCAGGAGTCACGATAGACAGTATTTATTACGTAAATGAAAAAAGCTTCAAACATGGAGAACTATCGACTTGGGAATTTACTGTATGAAACACAGACAGAAAGAGCAGCTTTAATGGAGTCGTTACTGAAGCAACAACATCTTCGTTACCATTTTGGCAATGACATCAAAACCACATTCTTCGTGTGCTGTTGACCTTATGGAAATAAGGCACTAAAACCAGGCCTGACTAAACTTGTAAATGGTCGATTACATACGTGTTTTTATAATTTAAATTATACAATTAACAAGTCGCGTATTTAATGCAAATTGACCCTGATATGAAAGGAAATGAAAGTACTTATGTTGCCTTGGTGCAACTTGAGCAGGTACTTATTGTCTTCAACATATTGTGGAAGTGTAAATTTGAAAATTGTTTTTTTTTCGGTATTTGCCAGAATGACCAGTATTGTAAAATGTAAGAAACATACAAGGCATGGTTCCCACTCAAATTCTCAAAGTCAATTTCACTAACATTTTACATGAGATTAAAAAAAAGAAAAATGGTGCATTTTATCCAAAAATTGTAGAAAAGATGATGACTAATCAATCTCAATTTCACTGGCATTTTCAAGAATTTTACGAATTCCCCGACATCACCTAACAGTTTGGCATTTCCGTGATTTTCCCTGACTTTCCAGAAAGTGGGAACCATGCTAGGGGTGGACAAAATATGCCTAATGAAAAAAAAAACAAGATATCGACAATATATACAGTGTATGAAGATAATTTTTTTTATACTTTGTGTAAATGTTAACGTTTTAATGGAGAGGCAAATATAAGCTTCAATAAGCTTCTTGCAGACTTTCCTGGTGAATAAACTTTCCATAAACTTTCAAAAAAAAAATTTAAAAAAATGTATGTTGGTTGCATGGGCTTCTAAGAGCACAAAGGTCAAGTTCAACATTTTGTTTGACCAGCCCAATCATCAATCAATGGAGAATAAAATAAGTAAAATGTATACAAATGCAAGATGTAGAAATAAAAAGTTAAACCGATTCCTAGTTATAGGCAGAGTAACTTAACAATGAGTCTCTAACAGATTTCTATAAAATTCAACTAACCAGTTCAAAATATTTGGGAGTCCAATTCAAGAAGAGTTGGGATTGTATCGAAGGTAATTTATGTTCAACATCATTTTAATGAAGAAATGTGTATTTGTAACAAATGCTAATATTATGCTTTCCATCCCTGCACATACTGAACTTGTTATTTTAATTACTGTTTTCTTTACAGTCAATTTATACAGTATAGCATGAGGAAATTGATTGCCACAAAAATGCCTAAGATTGAAATAATGTCAATCAAAATTAATCAATGTTTCCCAATTTCTTCTCAACGCTGTCGACATAACCAATCTTGAATTCGAGTTCAGTGGTTATTTGCCATATTTAAATTTAAATTTTTAGTTTTTCCATTTAAAATATGAACACAATTAATGTAATACAAGTTTAAAAACATAGATAGGCCTACAATTTCAAATTAACCTAGTGGGGGAAATGCTCATGAAATCAAAGTTTTACACAGTTTCAATTCCTTCAGTTTTTAGTTATTGTAATGAATGGTAACAATATAAAATATCGTGTCATGTCCTCTTATAATAAGTCAATTTTAAATCCAGAGTGGCTTGTTTATGGCACGGATGCTTCCAAGGAGCTCAAACTGATTAAGAAATTGTAAATTAATCAAGGAGCATGGCGCCAAACGATCTTAAACGATCTAGACCGAAAAGACGAAAACATTTCTCAAAAGCAGTTTTTTCACCTCAAGGGAAAACGCAGAACGGAAGTCACGAGACCAGAAAACCGGACGTGGCATCACTGGGGTTGAGATAAGACAACCGACGCCCTGCCATGATGGATTACCTAAGATTTCATCAATTTTGTTATTGAAAAAATAAAATATACTAAAATCTGACGTCAACGAACTGAGATACTGATGCAGGCACTTTACCAAATTATATGAAACAATTTTGAAAAACAGAACTCAGTAGCATGGTTGCCTACTAATTTCTGAAAACTGAATTCCCTGAGTTTTCCAGGATTTCCAGGATCCTATTCTAATATTCACAGGTTAGAAAAATATATTTTACTGATTAAATATATGCCACAATTTTATCAAACAATATTTAGTAATAACAGTATGAGAACGCCGTAGGCGAAATGTTTTGAAAACTCAGATCAAAAATGGTATGCGTTTAGTCATCGCTTCCAATCAAAAATATCCCAATGATGGATTTGACGAACATTTCTTCGAAAAAGAATCAGAAATAATGGGAAATAATGGATTTTGGGTATATTCCTTCAAATGCTTTATTTTTTAATTTATTTTTTGACAATAATTATAATTGAAGAAATGTTGGAGGGATTTTTAATATCAACTAGACCACCAATAGCGCAGTTCTAGCAATCTTGACAATTTCGGAAATATCAATATGGACTGAAAGTAACTTTATAGACTAAAGTTTGACTAAAAATATCGGATTTTACGTGCAACCTCACGAAAACGTTTTTCATATATATTAATGACAAAGGCAACCCAGAAGGCAATTAAAAATAAATAAAATAAATCACCAATAATGCAGTTTCAGACAATTTTGGAAATTTCAGAAATATTAGTATTGACAGAATTAGCTCCATAGACGACATCTGAATTTAAATTACCAGAAATACCGGATTTAGGGGGCAATCTCATGAAAACGTTTCCCAGAATTATTAGCAACAAGGCAGCACTGACGACAATTTTAATTTTGTTGTAAGCTAAACTTCCAATAACGCATAAAGTAATATTATTATAGCAGCGACGCAGGTTAAATTTTTAGAAAACTTTAATAACAATTGCTGGATTTAAGTGAAATGGTTGAATTGATTATTGGACCAATCATATTTGCGCTGACTTCTCAGAATTATCAAAATTATAACGAACAAACTCGACATGCAATTTCGATATCGAAAAATTCCATGCTTCAATTTAAAATTCCCTGAGTTTTCCAGGTTGAATATCAAATTTCCTGAGGTTTTCGGGTTTACCAGGTTTGTAGTCATCATGAGTAGCTTCGAATTACATTTTCAACATCACAAGCACTGAGTTCAAACTGGCCTCAAGAAAAAAGAAGAAAAATTTAAAAAAGCCAAACAATACAGTTTTTCTTTCATCTTTATTCCTATCCTGATGTCGCAATCACCTGAAGGTGACTGGGGCCGTTGCCATGGTGACAGCCTCCTACAGGTAGGATAGAGATTTTGTATACTCGTTTGGTGGGCGACTTCAATTGAGGAGTTATTTGCACGCTTCAACTACGAGAATAGCCCGACCAATAAAGGAATTCAAGTTGCATGCAGAGCATTTCAGCTGAAAATTTTGCATCAGCGAAAGGCATTTGAATGCGGCGCCTACGTGGGCCTATTAGCGTCTTAGGGGCAGAGTGTGTTGAGAATAAGAAATTACACGCTCTGTGTGAAACGACATAAATCCAAACGCAGTTTCCAAGCGTCTTAATGCACCTAAAAGTAACTGGGAATGTGAGATGGAAACGTGATTCATTTGGTTCTGATACACTGCCACTAAAGTAACTACATCCACTGTATCAATATTTGCATGCACGCTAGAGGCCCTATATATAGAGGTTGGCGATCGCAAACAAATTTTCCTATTGGTTGATGGCTGCACGTGACATATGGACGCCATGTTTACTTCCATGGCCGGATTCAAGATTATTATGATGATATGAGCCAATAGGAATGCTTGTGCAATCCTGGGCTTTTTAAACGTAGGGATTTTAGACTTAGCGCCGTAGCATGACACACTCCTCCCCATACCCTGGGCTTCCGTAGGAGCTAGCTACATCGCGAGTTTGTTTTTGAGGGCTTCCGTAGTTGTGAGTTACGGCGCTATTTTTTTTTTCTTATGGGCTTCCGAACTGCAGTCTCGCACATGGAAACAAAAATGGCGTTCAAGAATGAGATTGCCAACCTCTCTCTCTATAGGGCCTCTAAGTCCTCTTCGACATATGCGCCTCTGGTGGCAGGTTCACCATTTAATCGAAATTTCAGCCCTATTTTATTGAACTAGACAGCATTTTCCCTTCAACAGTTTCTTTTTCTGGTCATTAAATCATGGATACCCCACCCCACTCAAAAAACCCCAGTGTCATGGAAAGTTTGTGTCCAGCGCATCTTTCATAATCTAGGCCCAATGTGGTGGTGTGCCAAGTAAATCCATACCTGTCATTTACACCCCTAGCCATTTTGTGGGGGTAGTCAAAGACAAAGTGTACAAAACTCCTCAGAATGGAGAGCCTCAGAATTTGAAGATCAGAATGGTCAATGCCATTGCCCTAATGTTTTCTAATTCAACGGAGAGGGTTGAAATTCCGATTAAATGCCATATCTGCCACCAGAGGCGCAAATATCGAAGTGGACTAAATCACACAAAAGCTATGAGTTGGTGTATCACTTGAACCGAAGAATACTACTGTATTTCAATTAGAATTCCTGTTATGGATTTTTAAAGTTGTAAACAACCTTTATGAACACCCTATATAAGTGACTTGCCCTATCCTTCCCTTTCCAATTGGAATAAACCTCTTAGTATAATTATAAAAGTTAGATCAAAGATGGAATTTTAGCACACAAAAGTAATATTGATGTAATGCAAATTAGAATTCAGAAAGTGAGCTTCTCCTAACGGCTCGTACGCTGGCAGTGATTGCCTGGCGGTTAGGCAGCTAAATAGAGAAATTACGTTTTTAAGTTAGATTAGGTTAACAAAAGGTAATAATATGCTTAATAAGTGGTCACGTTTTTAAAACCGTTAAAAAGACCATTATAAAAGTCCAGCCCGCGGTATCGAATGTCTCTTTCCACGATTAAAAACTCACAAATGAAACAACCTTGATCATATGTTTTTAATATAATCAAATGTTCCCCGAAATTAATCTATGTACTAAATTGTACCATTCTAGGATGCCAGGATGTGTTTTATAAAACAGCGAGGACATGATCATTTGGCCAACTCCCCCTCAATTCTGGCCACATTCGTTAGTATTTGGCTAACCTTCCCAAAATGATGACATACTGTAATACATGTATTTGAACATGAATAGTACATGAATAACTTCATTTTTTTAATGTTCTGAAAAGTTTAAAATGTAGCCTTATATGATTTCATGCATTGAAGAAAGTGCAGCATTTGCATAGCCGGATTTGTTCAATTTTTTAGGCACATCGTTTTATAACATCTAAAAGTAGTTTAGGCCGTAAGTTTACTAACATATAGTACTGGTAAGTGCTCATACAATAATCTATCAAACGTATTCATACCAGGCATATTTTCCGTGAAATGTTATCCAATTTTAGGTCACACGTAACGTTGGTAAACGTAGAATGGTACTTAATGCGCACTGGCTCGTTTACGGATTTGAGATACATGTATACGTCACGTGGCTTCATGCATATTTCATGAAACTTTATTCGAATGATTGGTTATCAGACTGCTGACTCCACTTAGTGGAAATAGTTCTTCGGCATGAGAAATTCTCCTGAACTCATTAGAATGCGCAGCATTATGCGTAAGCATTTATAAAAAATAATTACAGTAGCTTATTTCTGATTCAAAGAAAAGACGTCAAAATCAATTCTACGCACAGTATCTTGGATTTATTCTAAGAAAACATAAATTGAAAACAGAGAGCTAAACGTGGATAAGGTATTTTTTAATGCACATACAAGCAATTAAACGGAATTTCGACATATGGAATCAAAATTGAACTTGCAAAATGAATAGATAACATTTTTAAACAGGTCATAAATCTTTTGAGTTTCCAGCTTTGGGTTTAATAATAAAAAACTCAATTTATTTATGCGTACAAAAACAGTACGTTGTCGATTTTACATGTAGTCAAATGGACGTGCCCTGGCTCAGTCTGATTCTTACGAATTTCCTAATTGACTTTTAGTTGTACATTTGTATAATTACGGTACGGGTGAAAAACATTGATAAATATAGAAAATTGCTATGCAGGAGAACAACTTTCCTTCAGCAGGTGCCACTATACTTGTTTGTATAGAGTGCTTGCTCCACGTGATAAGATAAACTGAAAGGTATTACAAAGAAGAAATGAAGTCAGCATATTAAATTTTACTTCGAATTCGTAATATGCAAGTTTTTTCCAACTGCCAATACCGTATCAGTTCTTAATTTTAAGTCATTCCAATATAGGATTTAACAGTAGGGAATACCTAACATTTTACGCGATATTTTTTTTAAAAAAATAAGAAAAATTATAGATTTTATACCACATTTTTATAAAACGATGACTAATCAATTGGCTGAAGCAAACTATCTCACTTTCCATGACATTCCATAACACTTTTTCATTTCCCTTACACCTCCTTACATTTTCACGATTTCTCTGACATTTTTTTAATTTTCCTGGCTTTCCAAAAACGCATTTATTTGAAGAAAATTACACAGTGTATCACAGTGATAACAAATTTCCCTGACTTAATTTCCAGTGCAAAACGGAATGTTTCATGACTTTCTTGTATACCGTTTCACTCATCCATGCCATGACATGTTTCATCACCATTATTTCTCATTTTTCTAAATCCTAAATTGAATTACCATTTGCAGTTTCATTAATTTTTTTCTTCAAATAAATGCGTCAGCTTTGTTAAGTATAAATACAACTTTTCTATCAGCTTGGTGTGTTTCATCTCTGTCTGTATAACGGACCTTTACGAAGTCATTTTAAATAGACTTACCATTCTTATAACGTGCCTGAATCTTGATACATATCTTAATTTCGCGGAGCAATTGATTAGATTAACAAAGTTATGCGTGGATGAACGTACAAAAAATACATTCTCTGTACGAAAAATATGGGCGCTTCCAGTGTTTGAATCCTCTTTTCGACATTTTGAATTTATTAATTGAATTAGGTAAATAAATAAGAAATGACCACCACGTGACCAAAACGTTAATGACCACGTTTTGCTTCTCGTGTTAATTGGCAATTGCAAACGCAGAAAAGATACATTCGATTTATCACGGTTTGGTTCCGATTTCGAAACATACGTGGGTCTGGTAAAAACACATTTGAAAGCGCGTGGTGGCCCGAAAAATATAAATTCGTGTGTCCGGTAATGTCATATAACAACAAGTGTCCGCACTCACTCAAGCACTTGATCACTCAAACACAAACCGGAAGGGCTGGAAACTTGACATTTTGCTGGGTGCCTCAGAAAGTTTGCATGCAAGTGACTTAGGTGCCGAAACCCCACACTAAGAAAGGATTTTTCCGTATTACCCCTATAAGAGGGTTAAAATTGGGGGTAAATGTATCTCACATACCATAAGGGCTAGGACTTTGAAACTTTTCATGCAGGTGACTTAGGTGCAGAAACCCCACAATAAGAAAGTACTTGTCCATATTCCTATACTGTTAGGGCTACAAACTTGAAATTTTGCTTCCAATAATCTTAAGTGCCGAAACCACCCTCTATGAAAGCATATTTACCTATTCCCCCTATTTCATGTACCATAAGTGCTTGAACCTTGAAACCCCCCAAAATGAAAGGATTTTCAATATTCCACCTCTAAGAGGGTTAAAGGGGGGGGGGTTGAGTGGAAGATATTAAACTGGGGGTGATTAATGTACCTTCCGGGTGTAGACCCCAGTCAATGACGGGCCCAACAAATATTATGGGCAAATTTGGAGAAGGCACTACACGAAGTTCATGCTTTCAGGCTTTGGTTTTTCTTCAAATTTTTGAAGTGAGCAATGAACAAGAGACTAATATAGCCCAAAAATGAGGACCATAGGGGTCACCTGCACAGCTCGACATCGCATCACTGAGAAAACGATAGGTAGCTTCCAGTAACATGTACTTGTTTCAGTACAGTATGTAATGTGCGGGTTATTTAAAAAACGACCCAAAAAATTGTTTTCTACAGCGCAGAGATCGTCAACGAGGAAATTTGTTTGCCATCCGCCCCCATTGGATATTTTGTGAGACGTAAATAATGCCCTAGACAACGTTGCTTAAACGGCTTCACAACGTCTTCCAGCACCGACTTAAGAAATGGTGAAATGGAAATATGGTAAAGCTTTCCTGAAAGCTGCAGCCCATTACTTTGTGTCGTTACAGCTGGTAGACTAGCACGAATCTCAACCTACGTGGCAAAAAGCAAAGAGTGCTATGATGTTTCCTGAACTGTCATCAATTTGAAAGTATGCAAAAATGTGCTAACAGCAGCCCCAAGTGATGAGGGTTTCCAAGAGGCTCCGTACACGTTCCGCTGACTTTTCCAACTGCCTGCTCGCTTAGATTTCTCAATGTGAAGCCAAATGAGAACAGAAGAGCGTCGAAGCGTACAGCCGAGGATAAACACTAAAGCCAGGGAACATTTTGAAAAGATAAAAGAAGATGAAACTCGAGTTCATAATACACTAGCCTTCATGTATAAAGAAAGCAAAATGTTGATGACGCCCTTTAACCGTTCGCTCCAGCGCATCCTTTACATTAAAAATAACTACTGTAATTCCACGTGGTTGCTATACGCCCAAAAACCATGTTCTACTACGCAGCAAATCCTCCAGCAAATCCCAAAACGAGAAGCCAAGGCCTATTTAAACTGCTGGATAAATCGATCAACATTCCAGCTGATATTCGCATCGACTAAGCTAATGTGCACTTGGCATTGCCCCGAAGAGTGGGGCTCATGCATGTAGCTGGGATTAAATTTGTTTTCCACTCACAGAGTTCAATTGGGAGCGACGTTATACATTACGTTGAACTCCAAGGCAAATACGATTTTTGTGGACTGCAGTTTAACCAAATACTACAGCTAACATCAATCAGGTTACATGCATGTACAGTCATCTCAACATTATGGTGGGTGCTTTCAGTACTGCGTCAAATTCGTGAAGCTGAATTTTTTTTGCCAGATTAACAACCTACCATAGCAGTGATGCTGGATACAACCATCTTCTGACATTCCAGGGAAATGTTAATTTCAATTAATTAATAATAACTAGATCGTAGTGGGAGAATCTTTTAAAAATAATCATAGGGAAATACGTTTTTATAAAATACACCGAATTATAAAGACAGAAAAAAACCATAGACCTACCCCTTATACAGGGTGTCTACTGGATTTGGTATTGAAAAGGTCCATGTATTTTCAATGACCTTTTCATGACTGCGACAAATGTTCAATGCCGATTGGCTATTGGAATCGCGCCCGTTCAATTTATATGTCATCAGTAATAATGAATTTTCAGAAAGATACTCTACCGCAGTGTTGACATCATTGACCAAAAAAAGGCGAACATTTTTGCAAAACTGGATGACAAATAATGAATTTTACACCGAATTTTAACCCAAATTTGTATTTTGTGAATCAATCAAAGGCAAAAAATTCGTATGACCATAATGTAAATTTTGTGACTTTTTGAAAAGTCGTCATGGCTTCCATCACCTTATATCAGTGTTTTGAGCAAATACTTTTTAATCGCAATACTTTGAAATGTGACAGAACTGGCAGAACTTGCTTTCGACATCACACAAAATAGGGAGGCGAAAAAATGCATTTAACATTCACAACGATGAAAGCATTAACGAATTCGCACCAAATATATTCTGCAAAATCACACAGAACAATACTGTTTCAAACAGATTTGGTGAATTGCATTCTGAAGGCATGAACTCGGTAAACAATGTTGAATTATTCCAGAAACACTGACTACAAAACTAAACTAATGAACAGCTGTATATAACATCCAAAATAATTGCACATTTCCTCTAGGATCACTTAATTTTGCTAAATGAATATTACAGCTCGCAGTCACGCAGTGAGCAGGATACAGAAAAAAGTGCAATTTTACGACTAAAATTACACCCATAAAAGCACTATTTCAAATCTGGCATTAAGCCGTCAATTATGCCAAACGTTTTTCCGGTGCAATAAAAAACCTTTATAAATGATTTATAATGCCATTATTTAATGGGCAACTTGCCGACTGCAGCGATGTAAAGGATTGCGTCAAAGCCAAAACAGTGAATGCGGATGGGAGAGTGAAGTTTGCAAGTCGATAATAACATGAAATTAAACATCTGAACACTATAAAGAATGCTGTTTAAATGTTCCTATAATTTATCCATTTACTTGTATGAGGGCTGGTTCTTAGTTCTATATTCTGCTTTCTCAAGTGGCAATTTCAGATTGAAATATTCAGGTAATGTTCTAGCATCCCCTTTAAAGTCGTTACTGAGAATTATCAGCCCATTCCGACATATTTTTAAATTAACCCTTTTAATTATTGCTCGCAGTGTACACCAAAGTTAAACGAAAACAAATTGCCATGCAAGTGCATAATGTAAACTGGGATAAGAACGCTTACGTCGCCTTATTTGTAGCACGGAAGGGATATTGCGCCCCTAGGGTACGTACATTATTTAGTTTCATGAGAACTCACTAATTTATAGCTAGTTTCCGTAATTCAGAGGCCGATTCCGCGTTTTCCGCACTTATCCTTTCCATTATCTACGTTTAGGATGAATCCCTTGTTGAAATTTTAGCGAACCGAGAATGGCGAACATCATATACATTTATACAAATACAAATAGTACGCGTGGAAATTCCTCGGCTTTCAAATGTTTTACTTGCAATCATCATAAACGAAAAACCCATCAAACGCATTCTGGGTCTTTCTGGGAAAGCAATCAATCGCATGATCAGCTCTCGTAAATCAAGGCTCTTTTAAGGATGTCAATTCATCAGTCCATAAGCCTTCAGAGCTGGTTAAGTGTGAAGAACGGAAACGTTATCGCAACCCTAGAACTGAAGAGCCTGGAGAATTGTGGGTATACAGTACATGGCAAGCAAGCAGTTTTCGAATCAAATTCAATCAATTCAGCGTGAGCTAATCAAACTCGCCGTAACTTTTATCCTTTCCATTACTTATGAACCTGATGAGCGAGTCAAAAAGTTGATGAACTAAGGCAACTATCGTATACAGCAACTACTGCTTTTATGAACAACGACATGTGGCGCCGGTTTCCAATACGTGATCTTGACATTCTGCATCTACAGTACAACAAATGTGATGCATGTATTATAAGTTATTTCATCAGTTTCAATAATCCATTTGCAAGTTATTTGGCACTCCGTTGTAACAATGCATGTGAATTAATTCATGTTCTTATCTTGTTCGACTGCTGTTTTTAAAGAACAACGGCATGTGGCGCAATTTACCAATACCTAATATTTACATGTCTCATGTACAATAGAGCTAATGTAAGTTATTTCAACAGTTTCAATATTCTACTTGCAAGTTATTTGGCAGTTACTTGTAACAATGTATGTGAATTAATTCATGTTCTTATCATGTTCGATTGTTGTTTTTAAAGAACAACGACATGTGGTGCTCTTTACAAATACCTGATCTTTACATGCTACATGTACAGTAGAGTTCATGTAAGTTTTTTCAATATAGTTTCAAAATTCCACGTGCAATTTATTTGGCAGTTCCTCATAACAATGCTTGTGAAAGCCTCCTACCATACAGAATTCACTTTCTGTCTGTAGGGCACTGAGTTGAATTGAATCGACTTAAATTCTTATGAAAAGCATGGCGACCAGGTTTCCTAACACAAAACATTAAGTGTATTAAATTGCACATTTACTTCTTTATGGAGTTGTTAGGATATACTAAGGTATACAAATGCGCTCAAAATATGTATATTTCAACCCTACTTGTGAAGTAGTTGTTTTTTTTGGATCTTTTGCGTTGTTTTGTGGTTATCCTAACAAAGCCGAGTCTGCTCTAACGTCAGGCAATCACTGCCAACTCACCTGCCGTTAGGTGAAGCCCACTATCTTATTGTGCATGATGCAGCAGCAGGGCACATACCGTAGTACCAATTTCCATGCTGGATTTTGAAACAACATACGATCACGTGCCAAAATGACGTCATTAATTACCGCTAAGTATTCCATCAAACGTAAACATGTGTTACATCGTGAAAGCTTTCACAAATAGCTACTGGATCAATTCCTGAAGCATCTCGCTTATTTCGAGAAAGCCACATTACTCCAGGGACAACTTCTTGTTCATTATTAAGTAAGCTTTCCGAAAATGGAAAGCAACGTTCATGTCGACTGTCAGATATTTCATAAGCTCAGTGTATAAAAAATGCGAATAATTTCAAAAGAGTATTACATGAAGCAGCACGCCATGGATAAAAAAGCTATTTATAGTGCGACGCATAACAATAGAGGTAAGTCTGTCCTGTTTCTTTCGACTACGGCACCAGCAATTAACAAAAAGCTTTAATTTCCAACAAGTGGAAATCAATTAACGCTCCCGACTAGTTGCTCTCCACATGAGCTACATGCTCGATGAGCGCGCATATAATGAGTTGCTGGTTAATTGGAAAAGCACAATTAAAAGTTTTCGTTTAATAAATCTTTACAGTCTTTGGCCCCGTGCTAAGAAGGCTTTGAGTTGAGGAGTACGCATTTCTCGTTCTTCCCCTTGCATGCACTCAAATTATCTTTGTCAGATATCCATAAAGCCAGTCGAGGAAGAAGCCATAGCAACCCAATGTACGTCATCGGTAGTGCTGGGAACGGAGTAATAGGAAGAAATTGGGAAAGCGAATAAGAAGAATGTCAGTTCAAGACAAGCCATTATAGATTTCCTAGTTTCTGAAATCAAAACACGAGGGACCGACCCTTATTAAATGACGTCAAAGCCCTCTCTACTTGCCAACTGCATGGGTTGCTCGAGTGCCATCTAGTGGCATCAGTCGAGATTGAAACAAAGTCGAAAAAAAGGATAATTTACAACTTCCGGGGTCTAAGCATGGAATAAATTGAGTGTGGAATAATGAGGAGTTGGTCTTTGATAAGAAATAGACAGGCACCTAATGCAGGATTCCTGCAGTTTTCATGAGACAAAGTATAGTTACAGTGAACAAAACACTGTCAAAAAGGCGTTGAAAGTCGAACGTTTTGAAGGGTTGTATGACGTCATTTTGTCGCATCTTCACTTTACTATTACTACTACTACTACAACTTAGAAAATGGGCGTGGTCACTCAAGTCCAAGTTTCCTCAGCTTTTGACATATGTTGCACGATAGCTTTATTGGCTTTAAGGAGGTTAAAAGTCTAGCAGACGACACTAATTACTTTCTCTGATTTGCCAAGTAAACTTTTCCACCAAGGGTCATATTGTACCAAAGCCATAAGTATGAATGGTGATGTAAAGGTATTAATTCTCGTGCCTAACATTGGTTTAGTTTCACCACAAGTTTTCAGAGGATTTTTCAATTGAGTATGTATATGTATTGGGGCTTTTTTCATTTGTGTATTAATGTAATAATTTCTATATTTTTTCATTTTCCAGCTTATCCGGGGTTTCGATTATAAAGAGAACCATGTAATGCAATCATCAGTTATCTGCTCGAATTCCAGGCGAATTCGTAAAAGAATCTACAAATAAATTTATACCAAATTCGTGCAAGTGAGCTTGAACATTTTCAGCCATAGAGATGCGAAGTTTGATGAGTCGTGAAAATATTTAACTACTGTTATAAAATTCGAATACTTCAATACCGAAATGCAATATGCCAACAGTCCAGTAAATTAATTACATTCATTGGCCAGAGCGCTCCAGAGATACCATGATGACTGTTCAAGCTCTGAAGAGGAATTTACTTCTCTCAACTTCAGTTATCAAAATACATGCAGGTCAATTATGCATTTATTTAAACATGTATTACTGAGATACCATGATGACGTTACCAGAATTTGGACAAGATGTAGAATTGTGTCGAATTAGATTCCTAAAATGCAAAAAGCTAAGCAATAGTAAACTGGATTAATTAACACCTACTAGTAATTGAGACTAATATGTTCGACTACGATTATTTATGTGAATTACATGTTTCAACATGGACGCCGTTGCAATTTCCGAAACGCGGAAGTGTATTTACGATTTTAATTTGGCAAATTGGTGCGCTAATTATCTTGGAAATTGTCAATCCTAATGGGTGAATTTTAAGCAAATCCATCGCACCGCCTTTGTTCTACAGAATAATATATCGCCATATTCCCTCTTTGAATCGAGATTCAGCGAATGAATAATTCGTTAAACGCATCATTAAGAATAATGACAAACCCACGCTTGATTGTAATTACAGGATGTCCTCGATTTCCTCCAAGAAAACGAAGAAGAAAACTAATCCAAGTCAACCCACATTCGCGAAAAACGCAGGCAAGACATACTTTCATGTATAGCATACCTAAACGCGTCACGTGCCCTCCAAAAAAAAAACCAAAAATGTCAAATTTAATAACTTTCGTTAAAAAAACGCCTCTTCACACAAATCTGCAGCGGTTTACAGCACTTAGAGAATCATTAAACCCGCATAATCCCCTGAATAAACCTCCAAATAAAGTTAATGAGGAGATTCAACGGTGCATAACTACTCGATAGAATCTATTTATGGAAAGATGAGAAGCGAAGATCCAATAACTAACAAACTAATCGTTAAAATGGTTCCACAATTAACTCTACTACCAATTAATAGTAAGCTACCAAGGCTTCGGCACATATGAGCATACGCCTAGAATTACAGCACGCAGGTCAAATAAGCTAGAAAGTTGCTAGGAAAAAAAATTTGGTAAGTGTTAATTTCAATTATCGACATTGTCTGTAACAGGCGTTATAAAGGCGACCAACCATGCAACTATAAGGCCGCAGTAATCTAATTGAATTCAGGCATCCTCTTGCATTACCAGGTTTCACGATGCCATGGTTATATTGGTCTTTTATTGAACTTGGCGAATTATGGTCAGGCCAGCCTCATTTCGGAAACAATTCCAGGGCAGAACGTCTAAGCTGAACCCTGCTGAACCCCTCTGGAAATCTGGTCTCTTAATTGGTATTATGAGAATTCAAACCACGACTACTAAAATGGAATGTGGACAAATTTAACATCACAAAGGACCGCAAATTTACTCGTGGCCTTAAACTTAAGTGTGACATCGATAAAGCTAGATCGACCAAACGACCACAAACTGGGCCGCAGCAATGTTTCCATGCCAAACTATCGGAAATGGATAAAGAATCAGCCAGCAATTGCTAGTGAGGAAGCTGGTCGATTAGTTTAAAATTAGCTTTCCCAATGGGTCATGCGTATTTGTGTGAAAAACTACCAGAATAGCATGCCTAAAAAGTAGCTGCAGGCCCCACGATGCCTTTTTTGGTTGACGCATGCCATAAGAGAACGTGTTCGACTACCAACGTCAAATCTGCATGGAATTGATGAGTACAGTAATGACCTAACGAGAAAACTAACCAGATTTCACAAGAATTGCCGCTAGGTGCAATGGTTATTTATACATCTCCGGTTGAAAGGAACTTGTATTGTTTTCACTAAAATTGCATAATACGTGCATATAGGTATATACGCATTTAAAATAAGACGTTTTTTCTTGTACAGGGTGGTGAAGTAAAATTTTATCACTTTTGTACAAATATTTTCAATTATAACAATATTCCTTATACTCCACATATTACTTAATAACTTGCAGAGGAATTTGGGAAATTTCGTCTGCTGTGTTGTCAGGGCTATGCCACGTGTGCAACTGACTGGATGACGCCATCGAGCAGAGTCATTGATGTCATTTAATAAAACTTGAGCAATGGAGCGTTTGGTGAACAACGTGCTCATGCTTGGACGCAGTCACCATTTTGTAAATAACATTTCACAGCAAAATGAAACTTTGTTCACTGCTCCATTGCTCCATTGCAATATCGAGAAATATCGATTTTTATGAAGATCGAATCGAATTCCATATTGAAGTAAATGGCGATTTAAATTTAACACTTTGAAATTTCCCGTTTCCTTTAAAACCTTTAATAACGTGGTATAATTGGTGTTCGATAAAACCCAACACTGACGCTCATACCAAGTTAAAAGGTTATAACAAGCGCAGGTACGTTTCGATACGTTTCGAAATCGGGGCCAAACCGCAGTATTTGAATGCGTTTTTTTGCGCTTACGGTTTCCAATAAACACATGAAGGTAACTACATGTACATTAACTCATACAATGTTAACAGAATCAAATGTTCCGCGAAATGCAGCTATGTACTAAACTAGTCGGTTGAAAACTAGTTTGAAAACGGAAAATCGCCAAACCAGTTACATTTTTAAACATGATTGAGTAGGGATTAATTGTGGGTTTTGAAAATCTAACTATGAAGAACCATGAGCCCAAAGATGCACGTGTGGAACACAGCATTGTATCTAGACTATTTGTCAATCATTGGTTTATAACAAAAGCGTCTGTTCTCGCAAGACTCATTTGCATAAGCGATTACTTCACATCCCAGTGTTCCACCCAACAAGATTGCCCTGATGAAACAATGCCAAGTCGAGCATCAATAACCAAATCCAATCCTTAACAGCAAATAGATTAGCAAACACCAAACATTGGGAAACACGATTCTCCATGTTTGCAGAAACAAGTGATCCAACACATAAAGTCATCAACCAGAAAAGCAGCCTATTTTTGCCATAAGCTGGAGTGGTTGCACACAAATACACGAGTACAAAAGATAAGCAAGCATCAAGGCCAGCATTTCTCCTTTGATACCACCATCTTAGGAATTCTACAGGCTTATGCAGCCGCCTTCCATAAACGCTATAATCCAGAAGTTGAACCCCCAAAAGAAACACAAAGAAAAGAAAACTTCTAGTTACTTTAAGCGCTCTGAGCTCTGGGTGGAGAGAAAAGAAACCACGTGACAAAGCGTTTCTAAAGATCTGCTTAAATCCCCATATTTCTTTAAAAACCTCAATCTCAATGCAGTATTAAAGGATTGCGGCCATGGTTACATCAACTGACCTCTAAGCAGCAACAACACCACTCATGACGGCCAAGCACCTGAAGAAATGGCAAAGGGGAACGTAAAATATGAACTCTTCAGGATGAATAGATGTTGAAAGTCATGATCCACTGCTTCTACAAGCCGAAAATGTGGTGGACATTAACAACCCTTGCTGGTGAACTAACTGATGAGGGCCATTTCAGAAAGCCAATTAGTGGATGGTGCTGCTGGCCACGACTGATTGGGATTATTTATTTGCGGCGAGCCGAGCAATTACTTGCTCAACAGGCAACCACTATGTATGGGTTGCAGAAGGAATATAAAAAGATAAATTTCGGAAGACAAAATAGGAATGCACGCAGCAGCAATCGTTCATTGTTATTTCAGACACGGCATAATTCATCCTGGGACGTTCATAATTGACATCCTGCCACTTACGTCCTATATCGTCATCGAAGTCTACAGCTCCAAATGATATTCAGCATTATTTATTGAAGTAAACTAAGTAAAAAGGAATATTCTGCGATATAGTTCCTGTTCCAAAATGCAAGTACACGTTCTAAGCTGTCCCTAATCGCCAGGCAATCACTGCAAGTCTCCGAGTCGTAAAGAGAAGCTAACTTTTAAATTGCCCCTACGCTTAATGTGCAAGAAAAACATAAAAAAAAAATGAAAAGAATTAATTCCGATGGCTAGTAAAGGGTATTTCAACTCTCTTGGACATTTGGAGAAGGGAATGTACCGAACTGCACTCAGTAAAACCGCTCATTTTTATCTTAAAACTTTGCCCACACGTTATACATGTACAAGTGCCAACCTGGAGGTAATTTTACCCAGCTGCAGCATACAAAATAAATCATAAAATATGTAGAGGACACTAACCGCATGTAATAAGGTCTAACTGGTGATATAATGTAGATATGGCAATTTTATTTATTTCAATTTTTACCAAAAAAAATATCGTTAGTCAGGTGCTCCATGTGTTTTCTTTTCATAGAACAGGTAGGCCTGCCTATTTTACACTATCGAAGATGTCTAAATTCTGGGAAGTTCAAAAAATTATAGATTAGGTGGTTACAGTGAAGAAAATGTAAATTAGTACCAACCTTTTATCCTTTTTGGGACTTAATTTTTAAAGAGAGTTGCATCATAAGAGAAAACGCTTGGTGCACCTTACAATTTCTTTAAAAAAATCAAGTGAAAAAAGGGTAAAATATATCCCCAGGTTTGTGCAATGTACTTTTTTCTTTACTGTTAAATATACCAAATCTCTAATTTTTTTAAATTCCGAGACTTTTAGCCATCCTCGTCAGATTGTAGATTAAGTGTTCTATGAAGAGAAAACACATGGAAATTTACATAGAAGGCTCTTTTGCATTCTGTTGAGGATGAGTATAGGTTTGGGAACTTTGAAAACTTCACAGAGTTGATAAATACAGTAAGTAGAACCTCCAAAGTTGACCCCCTAGCTATGTTGACCACATTTTAACTGATCGGACGGTCACCACATTGACTCAATGAATGGTGACCACTAAATGTGGACCACCTGAAAATTGCTTTCAAATATTATACTGTACACCCCTGACCTGTACTTGTCTCTATAGAGGTACCAGAGTTCATTTTGAACCCATTCAGTACCCCTACTGTATTGTACGTGTAATTGCTGGGTAAATTTGCTGCACATTAGCAATACTGGTACCGTATTATGAACATTTTAATAAGATTATTCATGAATGATGAATGATTACTGTAAAATGTAAGTACACGCAGTTCACGGAATTAAAATCCTGTGTCAGTACAAGCCTCGTTTCATATGTTGACCATTTTGCGACAGTCCCTTGTGTGGTCAACTTACAGAGACTACTGTACACTCCAAAACTCGATTGATTTCGTCTTTTCGGTCGAATCCAAAATGGCGACCACAAGAAAGCAACAACAAAACAAAAAAAAACTCAGCGAATTCACCTGCATTGGCAGCGACCGAGTTTTCACACAACGGGCAGTTGGTAACCCGGATATTCGACGATCGACCCGAATCCGGATCGTCGAAGATCCGATCCTGTACTATAGTATCCTGCCGCCAATGGCGCCATCTTACGTTAAATGTGTGGCGTTTTTCTGGGTCAAACTCGACGAAGGCATCGTGAACGAGATTAATTTAAGAGAAAACAAAAAAATCAAGGACTAGATTCCTCTCTGTGGCCGAATTATTCATCCGCCATGAAACAATTCATGAGAGCATCCTCACATCGAAGGTCGACTTCAAGTCGATTTCCCTGACATTTAACGTGAAACTTAACACAATGCAATTGCAAATCTAACGACTTTTCCATGACGCCGTGTACATGGTTCATACCAAAATTTGCAACTCAATTTTCCTGACTTCCCCTGACCAAATCTGATTAATTTTCCTGACTAATCAACTAGTGTCGAGTGCAATTAAAATTAGCTTGCTATGCAAACCTACAATTAACTACATTTATTGAATTTTTCTGTCAGGATGACTAGCCGAATCTTCGATTGAATTTCCCTGATTTTTCCAGGTTTTCCGGACATTTTTTGGAAAATTTCCAGACAATTTTAAGAAACGATTTTTGCGGATTTGATCCGAGCAAATATGTCAACGGCGCAAATTTTAGAAATCTGATTATGTAATGATGGAATGAGCCCACAATTTTGTAAGAAGAAATAATAATTAAGAAAGCCATATGCAAAATTTGAAAAATTGCGAGAAATACAGTTGGCACAAAAAGTCTGTGAACACTATGAAAATTGTCGTTTACAAGAAAAATAAATGAAGTACATTGTT
>JAQGAF010002261.1:0-23809 GCA_034687865.1 Kryphioiulus occultus | reverse complement strand
ATGACGTCACACGCTCCCGGGCACGGGGGCGGCGCCCGCGCTGACCGGGGTTCAAAGAGTAGAACGGGGTCGACGGGTCAGGCCGGGATCTGGGCCAGGCGGGGGCGGGGACTCCGGCTCTAGATGCATGGGATCGGCATAGCCAAGCATATTGAGCAAATCGAGCATTGGCTGTATTGCGATGCAAACCTACACATACATGTAGGCTATGTCGCTCTCTCTCAGCTCTCATCTAAGACGAGCATTTTCGCTAAGGAAATAAGCTGATGTGCTGTATTTCGATAGGGAGATGCATTAATTGGCCTACATGGATTCTATCGAGCAACTGATTGCAATACATGCAGATAATTAATTGGTAGGATCCGCGAATTTCAATTTCTAGAAAATAATTTAAGGCCAGTTGTGGCAAGCTCCAGATAACCTACCAATTGGGGACGTTCAAGTATTATGTCGTTATGTCATGGCATTTCAGCCAAAAACTATTCTCACGAAATTTTCACGAATTCCTTGAGATTCCTTGATTTTCCTCGACTTTCCAGAAAATGGAAGCACTGCAACAGAATAAAGTGGACGAAAAAATCTTTAGGTACAAAATTAAAATTGCTGTTCACTGGTAAATTAAAAGGCATGCAGTTCATGTATTGCACAGTATGTAGCAAAATTAAATCGAATTTTTCATTGCCAAAAAAGTATGGCACGGTATGGCAAACGTACACAACTGCTACAATGTTACATTGTAGGTTTGTCATACTTTGACATTACTTTTTTGGCGGTAAAAAATTCGATTTTGTTTATTTAAAAAGTCAGTCCTTAATTTTTTAAGTGTGTTTTGCTTTCGTTAATATTGCTTAATGCAGGTTACGTTTGCAACTATACGCCTTTCAATTTACCTGTGAACAGCAATTTTTATTCTGCACCAATAGTTTTTTACCCGCTGTACACATTTTTGTTGTCATTGCTGATTTGCTAAACGTCTTTATCATCAAGTTTTGATCATATCATTAGCGTCATAATCATCATTTTTTGATGGATAAAATTCGTCATTTCTGATGAAATTTTTTAAAAATTTTATGGAAAATTTATGCAATTCGAAAATTTTTTGGTCAGTGATCATGACATCAATTTCTTTTAAAAGTCCCTTTGTTAAAAAACCGAAAACATCAAAAGCCGTAAAACGTTGGATTTTCATATTTGGTGTTGATTCGCAAAAATCGTCAATATAGTTTTCTAATAAAATAAAATAAAAAACAGCTTCTCATGCGCAGCTACCAGAATGCCGCAAACCCGATTCAGTGACGTCACGTCCAGGCCTTCGTCAAGCGCGTGACGTCACGTTACGTGTTTCCCTAGCTGGTCACGCACCAAACCCAAACCAAGCAATTAATTACTCGCATCATAATCAGCCACTGATTTAGTTGTCCTATTTGTGCATTAATACCAAGCGATCAGTAAACCATTCGTTTGCACTCTCACCACTCGTTCGCAATTGAAGGAATCAGCCTCATCAGCGGCCAGTGAGGTAGGTAAAATCCCTATCGTCCGGTCCCACTGCTGGTGGTAAAAAAAACCAGAATAACCCTCGCCAAGCAAAGATGGCGGCTGGTGACTCCAAAGGTGGGATTGAGGAGGTGACGCTCCTCGCCAAAAACCACTCTCAGGCGCTGAACGATGGCCTGTGGCAGCTTTTCAGCTCGAAATCCATGGTGGACGTGACCTTATCGTGTCACGGTAAGTCGCTCAAGGTCCATCGGCTGTTGCTGGCCATCTTCTCGCCCATCCTAAAAGACGCTTTATTGTCGGCCTCTTGTGAGGAAGATCTTGACGAAAAACGAGATGGGTCAATAGGAGAAGGTGGGGAAAAAACGCTGCTGCTCAGCCTGGACTACGTGACTGCCGAAGAGGCCAGTTACGTGCAATATCTGGTTGAATTTCTGTACCGTGGCACCGTCACGCTGCCCAAGGAGGGCCTGGAGAACCTCTTGCAGACAGCCAGGGTGCTGGCAGTGCAGGGCCTGGTGGACGCCATCGAGGAGTTCATCGACGACGAGGGAACCAGGAGCAAAAGCCGGCAGGGGCAGGTCAAAGGTCACGCCGAGGACGACGAGGCCGGCAGCAGCGGCAGGCCAAATCCGGTGGCCAATAGCAGGGCAAAGCGCAAACGCAAGCGAAAGCCAGTGAAGGTAACGAAGGTGCTCGAAGGGGACGATGGTTGCGGTTACGTAGACCGCACGCAAAGCCGCGTCCGCATGGTTCGCAGAGCCTCGCTACGGGCCATGGAGCTGGCCCGCATCTGCGAGCTGTCGTCTTCCGAAGAGGCCACCACGGACCATCATTCCAAGAGCAAGTCCGGGGCGAGCGAGAACAGTGACATGGACATGGACGCCAGCGCAGAGTGCTGCGAGGGGGAAAAGCACCAGGAGGACGACCCGGTGAAGAGCGGCGGGGAAGAGGTCGAGGCGAGATGCGGGATAGAAGGCGGTGAAGGTGAAGAGGAAAACGCGGCAGAAAAGCAAGACGTGGTTGCTGCGCCAAAGGGCAAGAAGAGCGCGAAGAAGCTTCAGCGGCGGAAGCCCCGGCAGCCCAAGAAGGTGGTTCACCAGGCCGAGACGGATAAGGAGAAGGACAAGGGGGAGTCGAAGCACTCCTCGTCCAAGGAGTACCGCAAGATCTGGCGACAGACGCGGCCGGTGATGCAGTGCCCATACTGCGACTATGAGACGCGGGACAAGACCAGCTACAAAAGCCACATAGCGCGGCACGACCCGTCGGCTGAGCGCTTCAACTGCGACATCTGCAGCAAGTCGTTCCGAAGCAAGAAGGGCATCCGCTGCCACATGCGCGGTCACGGCAACCCCGAGTGCCTGCACAAGTGTACGCACTGCGAGTTCCAGACGCCGCAGAAGTGGAACTGGCTCCAGCACCTGGCCGTGGTAAGTGGGACGCACGTAGGTTTTTTAAGCTGACCCCTTATTGACCTCGCAGGTAATGCTCAGTCTTGTTTCGACAGATCCACAAGGTCGACCCCGAAGGGAATCCGCTCCTGGAGAACATCAAGTGCAGCCAGTGCCAGTTCCAGTGCGTGGCCAACCATCAGCTGAAGGCCCACATCCTGCGACGGCACACGCTGGACAAGCCGTACAAGTGCTCCGAGTGCCATTACTCCACAGTGATCAAGCACGAACTCGAGAAGCACATCAGCATCCGGCACAAAAACGAACGTTTCTACATGTGCGATAGCTGCGGTTTCCGCTCGCAGACTCAGGGGGGCCTCACCCGACACAAACGGAGCCACACCGGCGAGAAGCCCTTCAAGTGCGACCTGTGCCAAATGTGCTACGCTGACCGCGGCAAGTTGAAAATCCATTTGCTGCGTCACACCAGCGACGAGAAGCCATTCGTGTGCCACCAGTGTGGGCATGCGTGCCGGCGGAGGGACAATCTGCGAATGCACCTGAAAAGGTAACGTTTGACAATCCTGGTGTAATGAATTGTTGAAATCCGTAATTTGTCACAAAAAACTACGTTTTTTCGAGTACCTTTCCTTCTGTGTTATTTGAGAATATCGCCAGACGCACGAACTTTTCTAATACAAGTTGCAAAAAGCAGGTATAATTTATTGGCCAGGGTGGAAAACAAGTCCTAAAAAGTACTAAAATAATAATGAATAAGGTACTAACTATAAAATAAAGTCCTAAAACTCCCTGTACATTGTGTTGTCAGTCTGCCTGTACTAAGTTAAATGTTGACAGCCTTTATAGTTTGATACAGGTGCAGTTTCACACCACTTTTGTTCTTTTACTGCATTTTAAGAAATGTGTTTGAAAAAATCCTAAATTTTAAAATAACCCTTAATTTGTCTCCAAAACTCCTTAAAAAGTCATAAATATCAAAACTTGGAATGTGTTCACCACCCTGAATGGCGCCAGCCTGCAGTATCGGTATTGCCAATAAGCACGTGAAGGGAACTACATTAGTTCCTCAGCTTTTAACGCAATCAGATGTATCGCGAACCAAAATTCAGCACATAAGATGGTGGAAAGTCAGTTTAAAATGACGTCTTAAAAGTCGGTTACAGACAGAGGAAAAACAGAGTTAATAGAAAGTTTGTAGAAACCAACCTTTTCATCACGCTAGAAGTTAGATGATTTGCAAACGCTCTGTGTGTGTTTGTGGACAAAGGATTAGTTTCGAACTGACCGAGAGCATTTGTTTTCCCGTAGAATCCACGGAGCCGTACTGGAATCCGAAGGCAACAGTCGGTTCCACAACTACTCGTCGCCCTTTCCGAAGCAGGAGCTGTCGCACCAGTCATTCCCACAGCAGAGCCAGCATCTGGAGGGTGTGGAGGAGGAGGTGGTCATGCCAGAGCTGGGCCCTGAGCCGACCCTGCAATCCCAGAACGTCCACGTGGAGCAGCTGGTGGTGCTGCCGACCATGCCAGGCGGCCTGCACTGCCTGCGCAACGAACACTGTCTTCAGATCGTCAGCGTGGACGACGAGCACGGGCTGCAGGTTGTGCGGGACGGCGGTTGCAGCCTTCTGCAGGCCGTGACGGGGGCCCTGGACTGCGCCAACAACGCGTCCAGTCACATGAACAGCGTGGCCGACGACGAACAGCAGTGCTCCGTGCTTCACATTCTTCCCGCGGCAACAGAAATGTCGTAAACTTGTATATCACCTTCCCTGGCCATTGTCATCATAGAGCCGTGCTTTCCCCGTACTAGAAACGCTCGCGGACTTTATTCACCTCTGCAAAATCGTCCAGTATTAGCGATGCTACGTGTCATGTCGAGTCCATTAATTTACCGGTTTTTACTATCGACTATCATAAACTGAATAGAAGTGAAAAATGTCCATTAAACTCCGTTCCCTCGTATGTCTGTGGTCTATAATGTTTTTCCGAGATTGAATTAGGCGCGGTTTTGGGACACCCTGTACATCGCATCCTCTAGCCAAAGCATCATAGTTTAGCAGCTGATCACTAAAGCATAGCGTTTGTTCAAAAATGGTGCAGTTCAAGACTCTGAGAAACATAGCGGTAGGAGGAGCGTTTGTGTGTCTTGCTTCTGGAATGTATTTTCAAAGCAAGATCCAAAACAGATTTCAGCAAGCAGAATACTACAAGGAATCTATGAGAATTTTCAGACAAAATAGGTAATCAGGTTTGCTCATTTCGTCTGCCATGCTGCCTATGGTATGGTGCACCATTTAGTAAAGTATTTCACTTACATATACAGTACGTGTAGGTGAAATACTGTATTGTTTTGACATCACATTCTGGAGTGAATGCAAAACAGTACAAGTTCCAAGCTATTATAGATAATTACGGGTATTATCTGTAATAGCACAAATCAATGCATGACATGTACAGAAGTTCATCAGGTCAGGGATGCTAACATGTACATGTACATGTATTGCTGAGGTCGAGGAATTAAATAGCTGCAAGCATTTTGATAATTATCCAAAAAAAATGTAGAGCAATTGTTTGGAATTGTGCGCGCAACATTTAGGGTTCCATTATTGATATGTTATAACATAACAATTAATATACACTATCTCCGCAGAGCTGTGATCGAGTTGATGGGGCAACCCATCAAAGACGGGGTCGTAGATTTGGCAGACTTGGAGAATAACTATGTGGATACAGTGACCGCAAAGTTAAAAGTGCCAGTGATTGGAAAACAGAAGACGGGCCAGTTGTACCTCTGGGCGAGTAGAAACGAGCCGGGTGCCCCGTGGTTGGTTGACCGCTTGGAGCTGGCCTTCAAGACTGAACCCAACCGCAGACTGCTGGTGTACGATAGGAACAGGACAAATGTGGATAAATCGGTAACAACAACTGATTGAACCTAGGATTTTTCAAGGGAAAAATTTATTTGTGTTCATATTTATATAGCCGTATTCGAGATCGTGAAATAAACATACATGCAGATTATTCTGATCGTGTAATGTGCATAGTACTGATGGATTGATGTTCCATTCTCGTTACTGACCATTATAGGAATTTTCGGATAACTTATGTCACTATCGGAATAATGAGAGTAATACTGACAGTGTAACGGTTCGGCATGTCAATAGGGGGTGTCAATCCTAAAAAAATATTGTAATTGAAATTGACTAAATGATGTGCATATGGCTACCAAAACCTGAAAACCCGGTTTTGGTAGTCATTTGCGGATGTGCACACCAATTAGTCAATTTCAGTTACAATTATTTTTTTAGGATAGACCCCCCTAGTGTTTGTTCATAAAGTGCAAGTTATTGAAAGCCCTCAATATTTTTGGGGCACCCTGTAGCAGTAATTTTAACCGAGCAACGCCCAATCAAATTGCTATTTCTGCTACAGCAGTATTTCTTGCATGTGCATAACATCCGCAAAACTATTAAAACCTCAAGTTGTGTTGGATAAGAAAACTGAGGTTCAAGCAGGGTCATTAGGTGCACTGTTGGTTTGGTAGCACTGCCTCCCCCTTTGGTCAAAACAAAGATGGCGGCTCGTGAGTGCAAAATTGAGGTTCAAGAGGTTACCCTAAGCGCCAAAAACCACTCGCAAACGCTGAACGACGGCCTTTGGGAGCTCTTCAGGGCCAGTTCGATGGTGGACGTGACCTTGACCTGTCACGGTAAGTCGCTCAAGGTCCACCGCCTGTTGCTGGCCATCTTCTCGCCCATCCTCAAAGACGCTATCATGGCTTCATCAGAGGAGGATTCTGGGGACAAACTGTGCATTGGTGAAGGAGGTGAAAAAACGCTGCTTCTCAGCTTGGATTACGTGACCTCTGAAGAGGCCAGTTACGTGCAATATCTGGTAGAGTTTCTGTACCGTGGCACTGTCACCCTGCCCAAGGAAGGCTTGGAGAGCCTCTTGCAGACCGCCAGGGTGCTGGCAGTCCAGGGCTTGGTGGATGCCATCGAAGAGTTCATTGACAGCGAAATGGCAAAGGCCAAAGGTCGTGCTAATGATGCTGATGGACTGCGGGTCAAAGGTAGTGCCAGGAACAATAACGAGGCTGCCATCAATAGTGGGCAATGTAGCAGCATGGTGATGCGCAAGAGAAAGCCCGTGCGTGTAACGAAGGTTCTGATGGACCGTGACTCGAGCGATGAGGATGACCAGCGGCAGTCCCGAGACATCGGGACAATGCGGCGGTCATCTCTCAGAGGCTCGGGGCTGGTCAGCGGATGCAAAACGCCTTCGCTCTGTGCCCCATCAAACCCAAAATCTGAGTCAGGATCCATGAGCGAACAGAGTGAACAGAGCGATACGGACATGCGGCACTATTCGTCCCTACGTGCAATCGAAGGCAACGATGTTGACAATGACAAAGAGGAAACTACAGCCGACGAAACAGTCTTGGGTCTGACAATGGCTGAGGAGATGAACACGAAGAAACGCCAACGGCGAAAACCCTTGCAGCCCAAGAAGGTGGTTCGGGAGCCGGAGAAGGACAAGGGTGAGACGCGGCGTATCTTCATCAAGGAGTACTGCAAGATATGGCGTCAGAGCCGGCCGGTGATGCGCTGCCACTACTGCGACTACGAGACTCAGGACAAGGGCAGTTACAAGAGCCACATTGCGCGGCACGACCCTTCGGCGGAGCGCTTCCAGTGCAACATCTGCGGCAAGTCATTCCGCAGCAAGAACGGGATCCGGGGTCACATGCGCAGCCACGGCAACCCCGACTGCCTGTTCAAGTGCACGCACTGTGACTTCCAGACGCCACAGAAGTGGAACTGGCTGAAGCACTTGGCTGTGGTAAGTGCTGTAAGTGAATGCCATGTAGTGGGGACGTGTAATCCATAAACCAGATTTAATCGACAATTACCACCGCATTAGGGTAGTCACCATTGTCATTGTTAAATTGAATTTCTCGTCCTTTGGTCTCCTTTGAAAGGGAATTCAGACGTATGATGGCATACGAGAAATAAAACCAATAATATGGATCCGAATGGGCTCAGAGTTCCATAAGTGGATTGGAATGACAGGTTCTACCACTGCAGTAGCTTCGTTTAGATTCCCTCCTCCAAACTGGAATTTCCAGTCAAAGTAAATTTTTGAGATAGACCCATGCATTAAGCCTCTCGTCTTAATCATAGCGTATCCCATTGGTGACCTGTGATCAATTTGGTAACGCGTTTGCCTAGAAATCTATAAGCCTGTTGTAAATGTTGAATCGTCTTTCGGCAGATACACAAGGTCGATCCGGATGGGAAAGCACTCCTGGAAAACATTAAGTGCGGCCAGTGTCAGTTCCAGTGCGTGGCCAACCACCAGCTGAAGGCCCACGTGTTGCGGCACCATACATTGGACAAACCGTTCAAGTGCACGGAGTGTGACTACGCCGCGGTGATAAAACACGAGCTGAACAAGCACATCAGTATCACCCACAAGAAGGAACGCTCCTACGCGTGCGACATTTGCAGCTTTCACTCCCAGACCCAGGGTGGACTCACGAGACACAGAAGGACCCACACGGGGGAGAAACCGTTCAAGTGCGACCTGTGTGAAATGTGCTATGCCGATCGGGGAAAACTGAAAGTCCACATCTTACGCCACGCGAGAGAGAAGAAAAAACAATACAGCATCATTGGACATTCACACGTCGCGCTTCCAACGTGAATTTAGTTTTGGTGTCACCACGACGCCAGAGAGCAATTGCTCAGATAGTTATGCCAACAAGCTTGACCACTGCCTTGTCACGTATGTCCCACTGAACTGACTGAAGAGCTCCCCAAGTTACTCTCATCCAAAGGAAATGGATATAAATGGCTCACTGAGAAAACATGATACTTTTGTATTCTTATATTTACCGTTATACAGCACCTAAAAGATGAAAATAAATTCTTAGAAACGTCCAAGTTACTTATGGTTACTTGTAGCGTCCAAGTTACATCTTTGTGAAACGTTTTTGGCAGATAAAACGAAACCACAACCGCACAGAATAGGCATAAGAAACAGAAACCTCACGATCCAGAATTCATTACATTAGTAGATTGTATATCAAACAATACAAAGAAATTCAGCACATTTGTCAAATGCCATGCTTCTTTTTCAATTTGCAATTTAACGCAATATGCGTCTTACAAAAGGAACTGGAAAGAGGAATAGAGTTTCCTCGAACGAATTCCTGAAACTGATCCGATGCTTTTAAAATACAAAAGTAAGTGCCTGACCTGAGGTCTTTCAGCTCAATTATGTATATTCCAGATTAGGATGGAGAAATTTAGCCGATTCAATTCTTGGTCCTTCCCACTTCGCCATGTTTCTGCCACAGTTCTGTTGCCTGATTGGTTATTAATTCTGATGCTTCTTCAGTTAGCTAGAAAATTTAAAACTTCGTCACTATACGCTATTTAAATGTAAACATGCAATTTTATAATTCAGCGAGACTAATTTTACAAATGACCTCTAGTTTTGACAAAAAAATTAATAATGTATGCTCATAATCTGCTCACATAAAAATTAGGATATTATTACGCCATAAGAATTTAAAGTTTTCTGCAAATAATTAAAGAGGATAATGTCATGATTTGGCATAAAATGAAACCTTACCAGATGTATATACTTGTTGACTTCTTGCGATGACTCGTAACTCAAGATTGGGCGTCTACAGGTCATTAGGATGGCTACTCCAACATACGGAAGAATCTTACAGGCTCCACCAATGACTTTATCCCAAATTCTGCTCAACGTGGAAAGTTTGTAAGGTAAGCCGAGGCATGCAAAACTGTTGCTTGTGACAAATAATAATTTTCTAGAGTACCCACTTCTCTAACAACTTGTTATGCAGAGTACCAGCGAAGCAACGATTTTGCCAAGATTGGAAGGGCAAAAATTGGAGAGCGTCGATATTATCCAGATGATTGTAAACCTCCAAATCTTCCTTCTTCAACAACGCCAGGAAATGTTCATGCTACAACACAAGGTAAAAGAAGTTACAGAACTCAGACAAGTTTTTAAAGAACTTGAAAAGACCACCAGAATTAAAAACACACCAGCAAATTGCTATTTTCCTTTATTTTATGGTGATTTTTAATAAAATTCCTCGTCAACCAATATACGTCCAGGTCTGCATTGAACATTTTACCGAATGCCACGGCGATTGCCAAAAAGTCTTGGTTTTCTTCTTCCACAAACTACATCAAAAAACGGTACGTCAAACAACTACATAAGTTGCAAATTTATCGCACGAAAGCGTGTTACGAATACAGACTTGTGTTTCATCGTTTAACTTCAGTCTCGCTGTTTCCAAAAGGAACATTTTCAGAAATATTTCCGACTTGGGTGTATCGTCGCTTATCCGCCGAGTGATTCTGAAACGTGGAAACAATTATTAATTATTGCAGACTCATTGACTAAGCATTCAATTTTACCAGAAAGTCAGGTATCGCACCTAAGGGCGTGAATTAAATCATCGTATTGTTCCTGCCTTTGCTTCAAAACGAACTCTTGCACGTCTTGGTACGGGGGAATCACGCCTAGAATAGGGAATCATCAAATCACTGAAGAAAGCTTAGAAGGGATAAGAAAATCTATGAATCTATTCTTAATTACCAAGCATGACTTTCCACACAAAGCAGCGATGCATAGACGGCACCGGAAACCGAACGCAAAACTGGGATAATTTCTCCAGGTCCAGAGGTTTTTCATTCAAGAGAATTTCGATCGATTTCTTCTCTTCCACGCCTCGAAAACCAAATTTTTCATAATAATACGCTCGGAAATTGCGCTTATCGTCGGCCATGACCTCCAAAATTAGGTGAAACTAGCACAACAGCTAGGTTTCAACTCGGTTTACTGAGCGATTATCAATCGTCATCTAAATGTTTGAGAGAAAATAAACTGCAGCGATTAATTGGCATTATTTTTAAATGAAAACCTAAAAGTGCAATCGTGAGCGATTCAATCATTCATAACCAAATTTACTGTATAACCAAATTCGAACATTCCAAAATGTGTTCCACACTTTCGAACTCTTTGCGTTCCAAACGGCTCTACATAAACTTTGGCGTAACGTACCATAATAATTTTTCGCAGAAAAGTGCAAGTGACAAACGGTTATCGTATCACAAAAACATTAAAAATCCCACCTAGTCAGAGAAACAAAAATTCGCCGCACAAAATCTGAAATCAGATGTTGAACTGGACAGTGTTGCCAGTTTTCGCAGCCTAGAAACCCCTTCCAATCCCCACGTTGGCATATTGGAATTTAAAAATGGCGGACGAAAAGAACAAGAAAGTAACTTTGAGATGTTTGGCTCACAAGCAGCAGCTGTGCGATGAAATCTGCCAGTTTTTCGACGACAAATTCATGGTTGACATTGACGTCACCTGTCACGGTAACAAGACGAAGGTGCACAGCCTTTTGCTGGCCGTATTTTGCCCAATCCTGAGGGAGCCTCTGTTGGCACTCAGCAATGGTGCTGAGAGCAAGAAAAACGATAACAATCGAAACCCCTCTATACGGTCTGTAAATTTGGATTATGTAGCTGACCAGGCAGACGACATGGATTATCTCATCGAATTCGTGTACAGGGGCGAAGTGGCAGTGCCCAGAGACAGATTGAAAAGCCTGCTGGAAGCTGCCAGCAGTTTGGGATTTGCAGGATTGGTGAATGCCATTGAAAATTTCAAGGAATTAGATGATGAGAATGGTTCAGTTACCCTCAGCTGTGCCAAACGGCCAAGAGGAAGGGGAAGGCCTCAAAAAGGAAAACAAAAGTCCTCAAAAATAGCATTAGCTCACAAAAAACAGCAACAAAATGCATGTGAAAGCATTGTGGAGGAGTGCATTGTTGCAGAGAAACCAGTATTGGACACAAAAGAAAGTGCACTGCCACCAAAGAGAAGGTTTCGTCAGGTGGCGTTGAAAGAGGTTGTGAATGAAGCTGAAGACTCCACAAACGGTAGCACCGATGATGTGGCTCGTAGATTCAGCAGTGATAGGAGTGCCAGAGAATCAGCCGACGAACGAACCGATGTCATTAGTGGTAAAGCGTCTCTGGACAATCTTGTAGGAGGTGGAGCTGTTGAGCCATCTCCTGACGTGGTAATGGAGGAGGAAGTCAGTTTGTCAAACCAGAAAAGCATGAAGAAGAAAAGAAAACAAGAGACCAGTAGCGTGTCGAAGGCAGAGTCTCGCAAAAGGTGGCGTCTCAAGCAGCCCATCATGAAGTGCAGTCATTGCACCTACGAGACGAAGGACAAGGGGAACTACAAAAGCCACGTTGCCAAACATGACCCGGATGCCGATCGTTTTGTGTGTGACGTTTGCACCAAGACCTTCCGCAGCAAGCGGGGCTTTCGGTGCCACATGCGATCGCACTATGATCCGGAGCTTTTGCACAAGTGCGCTCATTGCGAGGTACAAGCCCAATTTTGAATATGAGATTATATACGAGGGAGGATCAAAAAGGCTTGTTGTTTAGTTATTTTATAATTATTGGAACGTCGTATAAAAAATTGCAAAAAAGCAACTTGTTCCCTATAAAGATCACTACATGCCATTGACGTCGTTGATAGCCTTTTAAAGTTTTGCGTAAAACAAAGCGAAGCGCGTTTTGAGAAAATCCACGACGATTGAATAGTGCTCAGTAACTCAGTTATGTGCTACCTGTGGGTTATGGGCTTAGACAGAAATGAAATTCGTCAGAAAATGTTTCAACGATGTATGGCGACAAGTTAGTATCTGTCCAAAACATTTTTCAACAATGCAAAAGGAAAAAAAAATCCTGCGGATTGTGCATACATTTGCAAATCTTTGCCTTCAGCTCTGTATCAGACAAAATGTTTTGCCACTGCTTGTTGCTTCACGAACAAAAATGCAAATATTGTTGAACTTTTTTGCACCAACCTTCCCTATAAATTCCATGTGAAATTAAGCCTGTAGCATTCGAAAAACTTATATCTGCGCTTAGGTATACGTTTTTCACAACACACATCATTTTGTTTTACGTAAAACTCTAAAACCCCATCAACTACGCCTACGGCATGTAATGTTAATTATAGGAAACAAGTTGCTGGACATTTTCTTTATTTCCATTTTTTATACGACGTTCCAGTAATTAATTATAAAATAAACAACACGACTTTGATCTACTCTTGTATTTGAGAATCACATGTACCTACAATCTTAATTTACACAACACAAATGTTATCTGTTCTTTCGCCTATTCACTAGTTTCACACTCCCCAAAAATGGAGCTGGTTGCAGCACCTAGCCGTCATTCACAAGGTGGATCCCAAGGGTAACCCTCTGTCCGAGAAGTTCAAATGTTCAACATGCAACAAGTCCTTCGTCGCGGAGCATCAGCTGAAGGCGCACGTGTTCAGAAAGCACACTGTGGACAAGCCCTTCAAGTGCGAACAGTGCCCCTACGCATGCGTCATCAAGTATGAACTCGATAAACACATCAGCATTAAGCACAAAAACGAGAGGAGGTTTCTGTGCGAGCTCTGCTCATTCCGGTCCCAGACCCAAAGCGGTTTCGAAAGGCACATGAGGAGTCACACAGGTGAATACCAATTAAATATACGGAAATTTACAAAACCGTCCCTACCAATGTACGGCTAAATGCAGCTCTAATGCACACGTTTCTCCGACTCTTATAGGTGTGAAACCTTTCACATGTACCATTTGCGGAAAGATATACGCCGACAATCGCAAGTTAAAAAGCCACTTGCTGAGGCACGAGAATGACGAGAAATCGTGGGTGTGCCACCTGTGTGGCCACGCGTGCCGCCGGAAAGACAATCTCCAGATGCATTTGAAAAGAATCCACAAAACGACCATAGATAGTGGAAGCTGTGGAGCTCAAGATCAGCCAAAATCTCAAAACTCCGATTCTGTCCTGCTGCAGCTAGGGGACCCAGCCATGTGTTCCAATATTACGCTCTGCATACCAAATGTGCCACACGAAATGGCGTACAGTGCCTTAAACCCATCTGCGGAGACCAACTCTGTTTCCATCCCGAACCTGCTGGTTTACGAGGACCACGAGGCACACCTCTTCAAGGATCATGCAGGGAATCAGTTGGCCGTTGGCGAAAGGTTGGAATTCGCAGGGATAGTGTCATCCGTCGATTAAGACTCATCATGCGTTTTTAGCATCTAGCTTGATGTCATCCTGCGTGTGATTACATTCATGAATTCAGCATGAATGACAAGTGCACGTGGTTGACAAAATGTACTTTGAAATAACTTTTTGTAAAAGTTTTTCAGTCACTATTAAACGCAATTAATACAGCACGTAAGTTCTAGCTTTTATCCAGCGGGACGAGAGCGTCACCTTAATGATCAAGGATCTGACAGTAGGTTACTGAGTTGAATTGAATTGAATTGAAAATATATCGGACTTAACGAGGCTTAAAATACAAAAAGTTTGTGTTGAAAAACAATTAAGACTTAGCGAATAAAGTGCAAGATGCCAAGCACAGCTATATAAACTAGATTGCAAATGATGGATTTCAACCCACAATTCTATAAAAAAAATTGCTAAACGACGTCATTGGTGATACGTATAGAAAAATCCGTCCGTACAGTGTACTGAAAACGTGGATTTTCAGTACATAACCAAGAAAAAACTGAGGAAATTTCTTTTCTGAAAAAAATTATTGTAAATAATGGATTTAGTAATTATAAGTAATAATTGTAAGACTAAACTGCTAAGGAAGGTGTACCTTTTGACACACATTCAACAGGCTCGGTTTATATATTTAATCTCTTATCTAATAATAGATCTTCAATACTTTTGGTGCGAAAGGAAACCATTGCCCAACCACTTCCTTGGTATTGCAAAATAGAAGTAAACTACCTTCGCCAATTTAACCTCGAAAAAATTGATTTCCCTGGCATATTAAATTTGTTCCAGCTAAGACCTAATTTTCATTTCTTGAAAATCATCGACAAATCTCATCTGTGAAATTTATAAAACTAGTATTGCTTGATAGCTCCGAGATTAAATACAAAGTGACTTTTGCGTGATTCTGCCTGAGAATAAATTACGGAAATCATTTGACACAAGATCAATTGTTCAAAACTTGTATACAAGGGTTTCCTAATGACGTCATTGTTTGCATTTTTGAAATCATGCTCCGGCCATTTGTAATACCAAATATCATAGATGCTTCATTATTGAAAAACACATCGAGCGTTTTTAATTATTCGAACCCATGAAAAGTTCTATTTTAATCAAGAATTTTGTATTAAATTTGATGTGACATTGATCCACGGCTTCATAAAAACGAAAATGCAGTGCAATAGAAAGTGGGCTACATTCTTGATTAAGTAATGGCAGAGTCAATTTATGAAATGAATCCATTTCATTCAATTTGGAATGAATGCAGTCCTCCAAATCGTAATCTTAGCTCAACAGGATCACAACAGAACTAATTGATCATTATACCATTATGGCGTGAATAAAAGGACCCATATGCAGCTAATGTGAACCCACATAAACTGTTATAGGCTTGGTGGAAGCGAATCACTTCCGGTCCAAGGCTTGTGACGAACCCAACATCCTCTCCTATAAGACGTTTTCCTAAGAAATCTCTGACTCAGGACGGGGTGAAAAATTGTTGTTAAAAACAGGCCAAAGGACGTAAATCGCACAAATCGTAATTTCATCCTCTGGAGACTACCGGTTGGAAATTTGCTCCAATTTCATTTACCTTTAAAAATTTGAAAACATGATGTCTTGGATAATTTTAAGGCATATGTTTCAATTTTGCATACTTCTGTTTCTGGTTCATGGCCGCATTTCGGAAGCGAGGAGCCTGGATGGACAAGCTGAAGGTAGGTGTTAGTTTTATCATGACCAATGGTCACTCACATTCAGTCATTTAACACTTAGAAAGTACCCAACCAGCTTGGAGACCCAACAAATAAGAAAATATGGCGATGATTCAAAATGCAAGTACAGTACATGTACTTATTTTTGAATAAAATAAACGGAACATTTCAAAATTGCCTTGTAATCTTGAAAAAACATTATCAGAAAACAATCTTCAGAATCAGGATGCTTATGAATTATATTATCCAAACGGAATATTCGTAGATAATATAAAATATTACATACATTCTAATCGATCTCCAGAAATATTTTCTAAGAACTTTTCTTTTAAATTAGGATTGGACAAAATGATGTTCGTAAATTACACTAAATTTTGCTGCAGCTAAATGCTTTGCTTAATCTGAAGATTGAAAAATGAAACATTAAACAAAATTAAGAGCACGATTCATTTTTATCGTACTGGGAAGAAAATCACTGATTCATATTAATTTGAATGTGTAAAGCAGTGATTTGTTAAAGTATTTTAGTTTTTATAAGTCCAATTTAAATTGAAAAGCGTCAATCAAGCTATAAATATTAATTCTAATATTAGCCAAAGTCTATTTATTATTAGCGAGAAAGTGGTTATTTGATATTATGTATAAATGTAAGTTGGGCCAATTTCCCTTTAAATTACCTCCAATTTGGTATACCATTCTGCGACAAATTCATGAATTTCATTTTAGCTGAAGACACGTGTACTCAGCCACCCAACAGGGCAAATTCGCAGGTCAATGTGGTCAAAGAATGGCTGCCCATTGGCACAACTGTCAACTACACCTGTGACCCAGGCTACTATTTATTCGGGAATGACGTCAGAACCTGTCAGAGATACAACACCTGGTCCGGCGAATCCCCTTTGTGCCGTACGAAAATTTATAAATCACACGAAAATCACACTAATTTTAGCCACTATTTGTGGAAGATAACAAAAGCACGAAATCGTCCTATTTCCAGTAAAGCAAGTGTCCTTAGGAAAGAGCATCAATTGTACTGGTGAACTGACATGCAGTCGTTCAACTGACCAGGGCTTGCATTGGGTGGTGGACAACAAAGACGATACTTGCTACCCACTTCCTGCATCCAGCGGTCAGAAAGAGACCTTTGAGTGGACAGTCGATCTGCTAGAAGATTTCAACCAAATCGGCGCATTCAGATTCGTATTTCAGGGAAAATCCGGGGGTAAATATGTATACCTGTCCTTCAAAAACATTTCAAAATTTATTTGTATTTTAATTTCCTAAAGCATATTTGCCTGTGTTAGTTTTTAAGGCCATAACCACAATGAGAAAGTGGGTTCGTGGGCTTCTCCTAACAGCTCGTAGGCTAGCAGTGATTGCCTGGCATAGGGGGCAGCTAAAATAAAGAAATTGTGTTTTATGCTAGGGTAGGTGAGGCGCAAATGGTAGATTTTTAGTCACTATTACCAAAAAAACATAGTCCAATAACGGATTTTACGCACGTTCTTTGAAAAACTACCCGAAATAAGGGAAGATTAATAATGGAGACATTTATGAGGGATTTACAAAAACTAGAACACCAATAATGCAGTATATGATCATATTGACAATTTCAGAAATATTAATATGCACAGAAATGCTTTTTTGAAATAATAATAACAAAAAATTCCAGAAATAAAAGTACTAATATACACAGAAACTAACTCCTGAGAGGAAATTTGAATAAAAATTATCAGGACTAACGGATTTTAGGTGTAAACGCTCGAAAACTCTTTACAGAAATATTAATAATTTAACAGCAACCATGATGCAAATTTCACTTATTTTATAAACCAAATCACGAATAAAGCATGCAGTAAGATTAATATAGGAGCGCCATAAGCAATTTTTTAGAAAAAAAAACAATCAAAAACGCTTAAATTTAATGGAGTGGTAGAATTGACTATCGGTCTAATCATGTTTATGCCCACTTCTCAGCCCACTTATACTGAAAAATTCCAGGTTTCAATTTAAAATTCCCTGTGGTTTCAAGGTTTTTCAGTCACCATGATTATGACTGAAACATTATATTGGTAATTTTGCAGACATACCAATTGTAAGAATATCTTTGGAAAGCTGGCATAAGCAAGCTATTGCCCTTATGCCTACGGAATGCCTCATAGAGCAAAGGCAATTGTACCCAGGTAAGTGCTTGACATATCAGTAATGAAAATGCTGACATTGCATGCAGAAACTCGATCAATTTCCTTCAGAAGAAAACCTGCAGTTTGCTCGTGAGTGTTTAAATATTCATCCAATTATTCTGGCATTTTCAGATTATTCGGAATTAATCATCCGTCCGAATGCGTTGCAATCGGCCCGTTTCATCCACATTTTCATCAAGACAAGAGATTCCTCGATGAAAACTTCATTCTGCGAGGCTGGAGTCTATGCTGAAGACGGTAATGAGAACTTTTCGACATAGTCGCATTCACGTTCAATGGACTAAAATAGGACATTGACATCGAGAGACAAATCCCCAATTGTTGTGTCTGTCTCATTCATCAGCCCCAGCAGCTCATCAGTGTTTCGATGACAACGACATTGATGGAACAACCGAGTCCAGGTCGATGTTGAGCAACACCCTCACGTATGGGTCATCCTGTTACATCTTCAAGGTTGGATCGAGCTACGATTGGATGACGGCCAACCAGAAATGCATCATGGACAATGATGGCAAATTGGCCCATGGCGTCACCCCAGAAGTGAAATCCGCTTTGACCAACTTCTTGAAGGCCAAGAGCGTGGTGGCCCATAACTGGATAGGAGGTCGAACAATGAAGAAAACAGGTACGTGATTACGTGATGTCAGAACGCATTGGTGAGAACTGATGGTACATGTTTACTGAGTGTACACCTTTAGCCTACCTATACATGGTACATCTTTACTGATGGTACATGGACGTTTGAAATGTTGGCGGTTTGAGTCCTGTAGTGCAACATCGCAAGGTGACCCCTAATTTCTGAAAACGAAATTCCCTGGGTTTTCCAGGTTTTCCAGGGTCATATTCTAATTATTTCAGGTTCAAAATATATTTTAATGAACAAATGTGCGCCACAGTTCTATTAAAAACAACATTTAGAAATTGCAAGGAAACGGTATAGGCGAAATTTTTGAAAAATTAAATCTCAATTGGTAGGATATTAGTCAAGATTGCCAAACAATCGTATCCCAAAGACGGATTTTACGAATACACTTTCCTTGACATTTTTCTTTTTGAAAATAATAATAATGAAAGAAATATTTCAGAGATATCCTTTATATAAACGTGATCACCAATAATTAAGTGTAGACCATTTTGAAAATTTCAGTAATAATTTCAGAAATATTAATATTGACAGAAATTAACTCCATAGACTAAACATGAATAAAATAAACTTACCAGAAATAAAGAATTTTAGGGGTAATCTCTCGAGAACGTTTTTCAGAAAGGCAACACTGGCGCAATTTTAATTTTTTTTTAAAACTAAATCACCAATAATGCATCAAATAAGATTAATTCAGGAGCCGCAGGTAACATTTTTTTGAAAAATCTAATCGCAAATGGTGAATTTTAGGGAAACGGTAGTTAAATATCAGGCCAATCATTTTTATACTGACTTTTCGGAATTATAACGAACAAACACGAAATACATCTTTTATACTGGACATTTTCAGGTTTCAATAGCAAATTCCCAGAGTTTTTCAGGTTGAATATCAAATTCCCTGAAGTTTTTCAGGTCGAATATCAAATTCCCCGAAGTTTTCAGGTTTTCCATGGTTGGTATTCACCATGCATTTATTCGATTCTATGCATTTAGTTCCAGGCTTGAAGGGCCACAAGGTGGTTTGGCAGTGGAACAACGGTAAGTCACAAAATCAATAATTTCGGAAGTTGTTCAAGATTTTGGGTTGATTGCAAATGTTTCAAACTTTGCTTTAGGTGAGGACATCGACCGTGCCATATGGGATCCCATTGAAGAGCCCATTGAGAATCAGTGCCTGGGCATCAACTCCCCTAGTGGTATTCTGCTCGCACATTCCTGCAGTTCTTACACAGCATCTCTATGTCAAGCTGGTAAATTCAATGACAGATTTGTGTCCAGCAAGATGGATTTTATTCAATGGGTTTAAACGAGTTACACATTGTCGTTTCCAGCAATCAGGAAGTGTTCAAGTCCAGAAAGGAACGAGGGTGTCACCCTGGAAGGGATCGGTCGTCAAACCAGAGTAGGGACAATCATAAAGTACAACTGCCCAGAAGGGCACATTATGGATGGGGACCATACTCGAGAATGCCAGTCCAATGGAAAATGGAGTGGTCGTGCAGCCAAGTGCAATCACAAAGGTAGGTGTCCTACGAGTTTGCTTCAATTCAATTCAATTGCATTCAGATTTCAGCATTTGCTCCAAAAATTCAAGTAGATGCCATTTTATCTATATTCAGTATGATGTAATGACTGCTTGAAAGTCAATTCGTGTTCGTATTATTGCCAATTGCTAACGTTCTAATTGCTCTTATAAATTTCAGACAGTATCAAGCAGCACTACGAAATGCCAAAAGGAGGTAAGTCAACGAACTTATTTCCTATATCAATGCAATACTGGAGATATAAGCTTAGAAAAGCCCTTTATATAATTAACATTTCTACAGTTTGAGTAACAACGTAACATTCATTCCGTATTTCTTAATTATTTTCTCACACGTCGATGGTCTAGTGGCAATACCACGTATTAACAAAATTGCAATATTTCAGTGGATGAAAAAATGTCATGTTCATTAAAAAAAATTCTTGCTTAACATTTCGAATGTAGCTACAAAATTTGTATACATGCTATTGAATACACTTATGAATGAAGCAATTTTAACGTGTTACAGTGTCAACATGAGGTTGTTACTGTTATTAACCTTTAAGTTTAACCAGGATTTAACGGATCAAGATTAAGATCTAAGGAACAACTATTTTTTCATGAAAAAATACAAAATTCGCTCAGATGTTACTGCTAATATGCTAAGACACGCAGCAGACTGGTATACAAATTCAATTTTGCTAAAAAATGAGGATACATGGTATTGCCACTAGGCCATCGACATGCTAGTGATACATATATCAAGATGTGCTTTCTACCATCATCGCCCTTGATTTTAGAAATTTCATTGCATCATTATAACATGCGTTTATATTGTGTCTCGTTGAATTTCAAATAGGTTTGATTGGAGTCATCGTAGCTGCAGTCCTTGTGGGATTACTCATAATCCTCATAGTTATCACCGTCATTATCGTCAAGTAAGTTATCATAAATACTTTTAACTTCTGTCGAATGAATTCTACTGTACATGCCTTGATAACTTGGTAATTTCTAGGCGACGAGGATCCTTCAAGAAAACCCTCCATTTCAAGAAAAGTGAAAATGGAGAGAGTGTGGAAACGCTGGACAGCAAAGAGGAGCTGAAGCACAAGCAATGCTTGACCGAAGCTTCAAAAGAAAATTATCAAAGCGTGAATGGAGATCAAGTTGAGCAACAACGGCAAGACCAAGAAATACAGCAACAATCGGAGAAATAAAGAACATCTATTGATCACTCCTTGCATAAATTCAGTTGTTATCATCGCACATCTTCATTGTTTTTAAATGTTTTTTCAGCCTTTCAATTTTAATTTAATGTAAGAGTCAACAGATTCACTGCTCCAGACTGCGTTTGTCTGAAATCTGAATAAAGACTGATTATAGTTATAACGAAACTTAATTGATATACATAAAATTTCGTATGAAATAAACTTACTACATGTACAATCAATAAAAGCAAAGCCCAAACAACTAACTATAGATGGTATAGGAAATAATGGAAGCAACTTAAATTTTAAAGGCAATGCAATAGCAGAGTTTCAAAATGAAGTAGAACCTCCAAAGTTGACCACCTCCCTACGTTGACCACATTTCAACTGACCGGAAAGTCACGACATTAACTCAATAGAAGAAGACCTCTGCATTTTGACCACCTCAGTATTTTGTATGTTGACCACATGGACTATGAGACACAATAGTAATGCACGCTCAGTACGTTGACCAGCATGGTCTAAACACGCAAAGTCATGCATGATTAAATATATTGTCTGCATGCAAAACGTACAGTGTATATGCTACACCCCTAAACAGTAACTGTCTATATAGAGGTAACTATACGAGTTCAGTTTGAACATCTACGGTATAACAGTGGGCTATGCAGTAAATAGGAATAATTCCCTTTTTAATTCGAATCTCAAAAATAAAACGGTGCGGAATTTGATTCGAGATTTGTGCTGTTTATTACCGCAACAGGTAGGATAATTGTCTGGATATGCTTTCTAATCTTACAGAACGAAATTTCTAAGTACTCTGTACCTTAGTGTTTCTGTGTTAAAATTCCAGTACTACTTTAAGGTTATTCATAAATGATGAATGATTACTGTAACATGTAAGTACATGCAGATCACGGAATTAAATCCAGTGTCAGTATAAGCCTCGTTCCATATGTGGTCGACTTGTAGAGGTTCCACTGTAATCTTCCTCCTTTTTAACTCAATAAACTTAATACTACGTTCTTCAAGCTAATCCTGATGTTAAAATACTACTAAGAACTTCAAAAGTAAGGAAAAACATGACAGAACACAGAATTTTGATCAATTTTTAAATTTTGTCTGTTACATGTACACTGTACAAGACATGCACGTGAATTTTCAAAATATGTAATGAAAACAATGTTACAATTGTATTGATTTAATTTTTTTTATGAAATTAGAACGGATCCTGTTGAATTGACATGGGTTTGTATGCTAAAACATGATCTGTTATAAGCATTTCGCTTTACGGCCTAGTTTCCAAGAACCTATCTAGGCCGTAAAGTGACGTATGGGTGTAATATTTTCCATCTTTGCACAAAGCGTTAATTTACGCAAATATGGAAATTATTGGTGAAACTAAAATACAGGGTGGTCGTGGTAAAATATTTAATTTCAAAAACTGTTAGTTACAAGGGACAAATATCGGAGAAAGGTTGCAGAACAAGTTCATTTCAAGTAAGCTTATATACATGTACTTTGTTCGCGATGAGTTCCCACAGGCGAAACATGCACATGGGTTTGTATGCTTAAACATGATTCGGTATACAGACTTTCACTTTACGGCCTACTTTCAAAGAACTTATTTAGGCAGTAAAACGAAGTATGGGTGTACATGTGCACGGTTGGGATGCTGTATGTACTGTAATGCTGCTGGAACGTGCCTTTCATGGCTGCTGATTGGCAAAACGTCACTAATCAAAGTGCAATTCGCTGTGGATTTCGAGTGGGGTTTTTTGTTGTTTGTTGCTAAATAATTCATCCGTAATTTAATTAGATCGGATGCACGTTTTGAATAATAACTCGCGATTACCGGAGGCTATTTTCGTGTCTTTTGTCTCTCGCCTTTATGAATATCGTCGGCTTATTAAGGCCAAAGATGTGCTGCTTCATCGGCTTTTTTGATATTTTGTTTCTCCCACGAGATGCTAGACGTCTAAAAACGCCGCAAATTTAATTTCATCCACTCGATCCGGATTTGTCATGCTTTTTTCTCCAATAACTTCCAAAATAATGAGCGTTTTTGAACCTCCTAATGAGGAATAAATCACAAAATTCGTGCGAACTGCATTTCCATCAAATGCGAATTAAAGCTCTATACTTCACTTCCCTCGAAGTATGACCCAGTGTCACCTACAGGTTCAACCACTGCTGACCATTGAGGCATCTGGAGAGGAATGAAAGGGTGTAAAGTAAGCTGGGAACGGTGGCTCGTTCCTGTAATCCAGCGTTCGGAGGCTAGGACAGGGGATGCAGGAGACCCAACACCATGGTTCGAATCCCGCCATGGCTATTTATTTACGCATTATATGCGTGGTATTTAACCACTGTATTGTGATAATTACAGTGGAAATATGCTGTGGTCGACTGAGGGATTCCAGTAGACACTAAACCCACCT
>JAQGAF010002260.1:0-23812 GCA_034687865.1 Kryphioiulus occultus | reverse complement strand
CTCCAAGGTACCTGTGATGCCAAAAAATCATTCACTGATCTGTGCATAGGGTGGCCAGGGTCCTGTAACGATGCTAGAGTGTGGAAAAATTCCATGCTTTGTAAACGATTAGAAAATGGCGAACTGCCTGAGAATGTTCACCTTTTAGGTGACTCTGCATATCCTGTAGCAACTTACATGATGTCCCCTTACAAGGACTTTGGCCAGATGACACCAGAGCAGAAGGCGTTTAATGTGAGATTGAGCTCAACAAGAATAGTGATTGAAAATACGTTTGCTAATCTGAAAAACCGTTTCAGGCGCCTTTACCATTTACATATACGTGATCTACAGCTGGGATCGCTGATGATAGGTGCATGTTGCATTTTGCATAATCTATGTATTGAAAGAAACGACATACTCGAACTGGAAAATGATCCAGATGATTTGTTACCCAAACCAACATATGTCACCTGTTCACAAATGGCTGAAAAGAAAGCAGCTTGCTTGAAGCGTGATTTACTTTGTAAACAATTTGCAAATCTAGAGAAGTAAATATGCCTATAATACATTGAAATGACGTTTAATAAAGGTTTTCATCAAAACTTACATTGTTTGTGATATTCAAAACATTCATTTAAGATGCATGAAATGAAATGTAACTGTTAACCTTCATTCTTTCCTTTGTTTTATCAAGGTCTGCAGCAATGAATTCAATTGCAGAGCCACCTGAATTTTTTCATCTTCCTTACATAGGATTTTTTTAAGGTAATCCTCTCTCTCCCTTTTTCTTTCCTCAGTGAATTCCTTAAACCAATCTGGGCAAGGTTGAGCATTTCTCTTCTTAGGCATCGGGGTTGTAGAAAGGTGGGAGGGATGAGGGCTGGCATCTGGTGATGATGACAATGCTTCCAGAAACGTTGGGCTAGGTGACTTAGACGAGCTGCTTGAATTGGACCTCGTATCACATATGGTGTTTAGCACACATCCCTTTGGTGGGTTGGTCGATGGTTTATGACCCATAACATCATTCATGGCATCATAGAACTCCCATGTCTTACGGCTTGCTCCAGACTTGTTGTTTGAATCCTTAATTCCACGGTAGGTCTTCAGCAAATTTGACCACTTTTTATTACAGGCAATTCCACTGTGGTTGAATCCTGCCTTTCTCATTTGCTCTGCTAACCTGTCCCATAGCTTTTTCTTGGTACAAGGTGGCTGCTGAAAAGTACCCTCCATGTCTCCTCGTAGATTTATTAAGCACCGAACAGCATTATTATTCCAGACTGTAGGATCCATATCACCAGTCACAATTTCAGGGATTGTTTCTGGAACATCTTCCTGTTCCTCTTGCACAAGCATACTCATTCTTGCTTTTGAAATGAAATCATTGGCAAATGTCGGAACTGAATAAAGAAAATAATATAAATATGAGTAAACATTGTATGTGTAATTAGAGTAGAAAGTAATTATAAGCATACATGCTTATCTCTTATTGATATTAGATGATACAGCTAACAATATCAAAGTGTTGTCATATAGTGAATATTTGGGGTGATAGTTGACATTAACAAGATGCCAGTGGTGGCAACATGATTTAAAATGAAACAGGTGTCAATCAGACCTTCTCTTCACCTTAGAATGACTTTTGGGGGGCTTCTTTATTGCTACATGACATGCATGTATACCATCGATAGTGGCAATCCCTAATCATAAAATATCATATAAGCAAATCATTTTACCTGTACGAATCTTTTCTGCAATACTTTTATCCACTGCAATCGAAATGCTATCACCATCCTCCTGTAATAATGAGATAACCTCCAGCTGAGAATCTTGTGCGTGCCTATTGAAATCCGCCATTTTGTTTTGTGTGTCGTCTGCTATAGTAATGAAGGAAACTAGGTGAGGAAGGTTTTTCTTGCCTCATTTGGCTCGCGAGCTAGCTCCAATTTAAGAACAATGTTGCCTCGCGAGGCACTGAGATTTCTTCAATTTAGAAACGATTTTCCTCGTTTGCCTCACTTGCCTCGAATTAGGAAACAGCCCTAATGTGCCTTTTGCGATGAACATCCTGTCCATCTTCCATCTTTCCTTGGACTTCGAGCAGTGTAGATGAAACCTGCTTCAAAAGGTATGAAAGAATATTTAGTATAGCTAGCATCATGGTAGAAGTCTGAAAACTGAAGCAAATTGTCCCTTGGCTAGCATGGCGTCCTTGCAAATTCCTGCTGGAAAGGCGTCGTTTCAGCACTCTCACTGTAGGCAGTGTTCATTGCCCAACGAACACTATTCAGATGCTTGTCCGATCGGTTATGATGTCCTTGAACAGCCATTGCCAACTTCTGCTTCAGATCCCTGTGTTTCCGTTCGACTGGATTCGCCTGCGGATGTTGGTATGCAGAGCAGTTTGGATAGTAGTTGTAGAGCTCGATAGCAACAAGTTTTAGCACCCTGTTCAATTAGGATCCATTGCGGCTCTGCCTTTGTAGGCCCTTGAGGTTCCTGAAATGCCTCAAAGTTGCTAGACGAGTTGATTAATCATCTTACGTTGTTCCACCGACCTGTCTGTTGCTTCATCTGGACACAACAACACTTCTTCAATGGTAACCCTCTGGATACTGACTGGCGGACGTTCCCCTGAGTTAGACGTGTGGGTCACCTCGGTTGGGGTGATGACAGTGTTTGCAGTGAAGTCCGGGTCTAGTCGGCGTCCATTTGGTTCCAGTCCTGTTGTCCTTAGTGCCACAGCCGAACAAAATCTTGGCAGCTTTCACGAAGATGACACAAGAATAAGAGAAATAGAAGATTCCCTTCTCTTCGTCGTATTCTGGTCAGCCAACAACACAGATCTCTTCACTGCCTCCATTGCAACACCCTTGGCAGCAAGTTTGTCGTAGAGCACTTTGCCTCCAAGAGATGAAGTCGTTCCACCATCCGACAAAGCCTTAGCGGTGACTCATGCAATTGAACAACTAACATAAATTAAGTCAATGCTCGTTTTGCTACACTGTAAACGGAAAAGGCACACATGTTGAACCTTACGGGTACAAATGAAATGTAACTATATACACACCCTATAGGTACAAATGTAAAAAGCACATGTACCCTTGACATATGTCCCTAAGGATACATATGTGTTTGGCATTTGTACCTCTTTATTTTGTACCATTAGATTCATATATCGTACTCTAAAGGTACGCATGTATTGGTCATTTGTACCTCGTCATTGTGTACCTTGAGGTACATTATAACTATAAATTGTACCCTACGGTGCACATCTTTGTGTCATTTGTACCTCATCAATTGGTACCTTTAGGTACTTGTGTTCATTGAAAATGTACGTTCAAGGTACATATTTGGTGGACATTTGTATCCTTTTATTTTTGTATGTTTAGGTCGTTTTCAAGTGTCCTAAGTACAGTATAAATTTTAACATACAAAGAATTCACATTTAAATTTTTTTAATGGGCTTCTTTTAACGAAACATACAATTCATTATTCACATCAACAGGCAATAAAGGAGATTTCCCAAGTAATTTCTTTGGAGATACGCAACATTCCAAATCTTGATGAACAATACAATAAGCATTGTAATGATCATCAAATTTTGAACAAAATAAAATATCTCCATACAAAAACCAATTCCCATCTACATTGAAAATCTCCTTTATAGATATAAACACTGGATCACCGATTGGATCCACATCTAAAACAAATAATTGGCCAACTTTGTAACTTGTATGTTCGTAAGTTATATTTTTACAAGTATAGATGTGTTCTCCATCAATGACACGCTCACAACACTTTTGCAACAAGTCCAATTTTTCATTAGCAACATCACGTGAAAAAACAGTACTTCCCAAGCCAACAGTGACTGCAGTTTTAAAATAATCTGCCGTTGTCAGTTGGTATGCTAGCCTGGATTGAAAACGTTCTGTTAAAGTCTTTGTAACATTTTTAAAACTTAAAGTTCTGGTTATCAGACGTTTGTAATACAAATGACAGGCCTCAAACCGCATACACCAATATACTTTAGGCGGCCCCATTTCAAGAATTAATTTTGGGTAATGAATCAAGAAATGAAACTTTGGTGTAATACTCTTTGGACAAGTGCGTTCCATAATTGCCAAAATTTCTGAAATAAGATGTTTCATTGGATTGAGCCATTCCTTTTTAATGGGTACTGCAAATAACTGCTCTGAAAGCTGACAGCATTTTACAAGTAATTTCCAAACACCATGGCCAAGTGGTACATTATGTCCTAACATTAGAGGTAAATGCCTTAACAAGCACCATTTCTGAGTAGCAGTCCCAGGGAATTTTTTCCTTTTCAAGTTCCTTAGAGTAAACTGATTTGGCTTGTTGCATTTTTCAGCCCCATAATCAAAGTTATCAATACTAGAATTAATTTCTTCTAAATTGCAGATTTTTTCCTTTATCAATTGAAGCACTACAATGCAAATAATAGTGGGAACAACACCCTCCAGAAAATCGTGCATAACATCTCGAAGGAAAAATTTTAGGGCATTCACGCCATTGATGTTAGAGAACACACCTCCATTTCTCACCCCATAAACTTTTTGCAAATCTGGATTGCCTAAAACATCCTTCACATGCTTTTTATGTTGATCCAAGCTGCGTAAAATGCACTGATCTTCCATATGGACTTTGCTTATATTCTCATAAGAAGTTAGGCAAAATCGACACATTTTTCCAGATGAAAATGAACTATTAAATCCACCAAGAGCATGTGCGCTTAAATTGTCTGCCACAACAGAAAATAAAGCAACTGAAACTTTCGTTTTAATACCATTTTTTAGAGTAATTTCTAAGCCATGCTCAACTAAATCTTGTATGTCATCAGTTAAACACTTAAAAACTTTATCGTAGCCATACAGTTTCACATATTTATGTTTAACTAGCATTGCGAGAAAAATCGACGAAAGTTGAGATCGATATCTCAAAGGAAATTGCAAAACGGAGAAGTAAACAGCTGAAATTTTGTGTACGGTTTTCTTCGCTCCAATTGGATTGCAAAGTTCAAATTCATCCACGTAAAATTGTAAATCAATTTTGGCATCTAATTCACCCCTATTATAAAGTGTTCCTGAATAATAATCATGTAAATTCTCATTATCAATGTCGCGCATTCTGTCAAATACCACACTGGCAATTTCATCATTATTTAAAAGTGTTAAAAGCGTTTCTTTGACAGGAACATAATGCTGCTCATGTTGGATATTTCCAATATTTCCAAGTGATAATTTCCTTGGTTCAACATAAGGAAATCTACAATTTGTATAGGTTTGCAAGCTTCTAGAATCTGTCAAAAATTTGCAATTATCAACAAAACTTAATGGTTTTAGTGCTGTTTCAGCATCACATTTGGCATTTTCAGTACAATTGCAATTTCGAAAAATACTAAATAACTTTTCCTGAATCACATCAAGCAATTCCAGACAATCACTTGAAATGATTTCAACACTTTTTGCAGCTAAAAGCATCTCTTCTTTCCATTTAGTTGCTAATCTAGCAAAACTGTACTTGAAATTTGTAAAAAAGGCATTGTACTCAGCACTGCTATCATATTGTTGTGTGGGATTATGGAATGATGCATTTTCATCAGAATGCAGGCTTAAATTATCATTAATATCATCATAATCATCAGTGCTATGGTGACTTTCAAATATTGAAGTTTTCATGTGTTTGTGAAATCTGTAAATATGCGCCTTATACCCTTTTATCGTGCTACTGGTTTTCAAACATCCATTAATGCCACAAGTTATGCTAAAATTTGACTCATAAGAATGAGCAAAGCTGTAATGGGCCAGAAGTTTACCAATGGAAGAAAATAAGAGTTTCACACTTGCAACAAGTCAACATTGTTTTGTACTTGCTGTATATTAACAACTCAATTTACATAGAATTACAAAAAAATTCCAGCAAACCGTTTTGTAGGTTTGCAAGTAAATTTACAGCGTATACCTAAGCCGTATTCCAGAACCTGGAAAGTCTTCTCCAAACCTTTAAAATTTAAATCCAGTAAAAAGAATATGCAATACAATACACTGATTCCCTGCAAAAAATCACTAGCATGAAACAAGACGTGGTTCCCAAATGTAACTTTGTATACATCGCCGTTAAAGAAATCGTCTACAACCAGCCTTGGTCGGAAGTCACTTGGCAATTCCTAAAGAAAATGGTGAAATTTAGCAAAGTTATAAATGGAAAATGCTAAATGTGAACAAAGCAAAAAAGAGAATAAACAGGCAAAAACGAGTGAAAAAGGAGAATAAAAATGCTAAATGTGAACAAATATTTACCTTTGAGTTACTGTACAAATTGCTGGGATCTTCTTTTAAAAACACCGGCAACAAGTAAAAGCCAGCTTTAACTGCAGCATATTTATCTATAAAATTCAAAAAGGGCAATCTTAAATATCCTGTAGAACTCAGTTGTAATATCACCATTTTACAATTATTATATATTCACCTGTTTCACTATTTGATGTATACGCCTGCCGAATGGTTTTTCCCGACTTGTATCTTGCAGTGTTCTCCACCAATGTTGCACCAAATTTTTTAAGATATTGACAGAACTTATTTTCAATATCTGTCAAAGAAATGGCATCGTATTCAAGATAAGTCTTTGAAACCAAAACTAATATATTGCTGGTTTCCAGATAAATCTGAAAGAAAAATGTGATACGAGGCAACTTTACAAATTTAAGCTTAACATATTCACGTTTCACTAGCAATATGACTAGCCATACATATGATGCAACTTTATAAATTTCCTCTTCATTAAAAACAGCATGGATTTCTGAATCCTTGGCCTCCCGTAGCTTTTCTCTTCGCGAACTTAATGTTTTACTGAGGTAATCACTGATTTTCTCAGTCGAAGGCCTTGGCTGCTTTAATTCTTCACTAAGAAGAGCTAATATGTCGTTTTCCAAGGGTTCAGCAGTTGGTATGACTAAACTCTAAAAATGTTCACTGTCATTACTAAATTTTTTGTAATTAACACATTTAAATTTACAAAACATGAATGGCTGACTGCCCAGACCTTAAATCTTCGATGTGAATGCACTTCAGTATCAGGTTCTTGACTGATATTTCTTTTCTTAGCAGTATTGAATTTTCGTTTCACTTCTTCAATTGCCGCACTTCCAACTTCCCTACGATGGTGCTTAAATTTCCTTATTAATTTTGCCTTCCACAAGTCCTACATATATATACATTGCCATAAAATTTAAAACTTTCGTAGATAGCAATTATTATAAATAACAATTATGAATCCTCGTACCGTTCCATTCAAACCTGCAGCATCTGCTTTCAAAAATGGGTATGCCCTTACTAAAGTTTCACAAACATCATTATATTGATGGGGAGTGAGATATCTAGTAGAAAAAATGTAATTTAGTATGGTCAAGTTTACAATCTTGCATCAAAACTTTGTTTCAACTTACGGGGCAGCAGGATCAAGGTAATATAGCACATGATGGAAAATTGTGCTAACAATTTTATTTGCCAATTTCTCCTGTGTTTTGCATTTTAAACTTTTTTCTTTCAAAAGCTTTGTTACGTCTGATGGAAATGCTGGTAATGTATACACTGCTGGCCATTTGGCTCTAGTCGTTGAACAGTTTGGATGAGGTGAGCTAAAACATGGAATGATTGTGTATATATGATCTAAACAGGCACTAAATATATTTACAGTAATATAATATTACCTGCAGGCTTCATTTTCCTCATCATTTTCGGCATTTTCCAAATCATCATTAACAGGAATATTTTTGTTAAAATAAATCTTTAATTTGTCTAAATCATTTAGATTTTTTTCCTCCATATCTACAAACTCATTAAAGTCTGTATTGAAAATTTCTACTTTTACAAGTGCAAGACTTTCCACTGAAGTGCAAACTTTGGATTTTAATTCCAGCTCTACTTTATTTATTAGCTCATCATAGGCTCGGCATTAAAAATTCTTTTAAACGCCACTTCCGAATTACAAACAGCAGTAGCAAGTACCTTCATAATTTTTAAAGTATAAAAGTTACCCTAGAAGAAAAATAAACAAAAGCTGGAATCACTTGAAATTCTAACATTGTTGATCATTTTGGGTATAAATTTGTTCCTATCTGCACTCAGACACCACTGTATACAATGTATATTTCTTCTAATCATTCTACATCTTTGTAACGCTGAAATCCTTACAGAAATGGTCGTTATGTGCCATTCAATATAATTTAAATAAATTTATTTTACGAAACGAAATACTGATATGATGTATAGTTTGCCGAAACAATAAGCGAAAGATTTAAGTTGCGCAACTGAATTGATATGATATGATCATGAACAAACGCAAAATCTCTCGTATATTTTTCAAAACCATAATCCAGTCAAACATTTATGTAACATTTATGTAAAGATGTTCGCTACATACACCCCGTTTGATTTAGTTTTCCGAAAAATGTTCTTATACATAATGACTTTCATTAAGTTTGAGGTCATTATTAATCTTGCCAGAAATGTTATACAATCTTTTTCTTATATAGGGTTCGTACAAAAATTCCCTGACTGTCTCTGACCAAATAAATTTCCCTGTTATTTGATCATAAAATATTTTTAATATTATGTTATTTAATAAAATTACTTTAGAAAAGCTGAATGACCAAAGCTTAGTAATATTTCAGGCAAACATTTAAAAAAAATGTGGGGTTAATATCAAAAATTGTTAAGGAAGGTTCACTACAATGCAGTAATGATGATCATTTTTGCATATATCATCCATCGCCGGGATACTTGGCAGTAGAATGCATGGTTTGGAGTCATGCATGGTTATAAATCATAATTTATGGTATATTCGGCCTATATACAACATACGCGTTGCATCAATATTATCGGAAGATTATGCAACGTTCGCTTTACTAGAGATAATATGAAATGTGGCTGACTAAGCCACATTTGACTCAATTTCGTACTCAGAATTTATTGGGGTCTAGCCGAGAAATTTCGTGTCTTCAATCTGATTAATTTACGAGTCAATAAAATCAACGTTCACTAATTTCTACTAAGCCATACCATGTAAATATTGTTTTTATCAAGCTTGTTTCCGGCCAATTGCTTTAAGTTCCGCCATAGCCCTGGTAGCGAAATGGTAGCGAAATGTTTAGAGGAATGTACAGAGATACTGTAAATCTATGCGAATTCTTTTTTAAAAAAACACCAAATCGTTCAACGTGAAACACTGCTGAACACATTATTAACACGAAAATATGTCGAGATTGCACCAAACTGTGTTATTCAGCGATTTCAGTAATCCTGTTGGTGAGTTTGAAATCCTAAGATTATAACCAAACTAGTTAATTTCGAGTTGCTAACGTGGAAAATATGTACAAAACATTGTGTGCATATTTTCAAAAAACCAATAGGCAGATATAAATGTTAATCAGTGACTAAGTTGCGAGAGAAACAATTATTGGGGCCGCATGATTCTCCCAGGAATCGTCCAAACAGGATCAACAAATGCAGTTATTTTCTCATAAATTATACCGTCATTTTATTCCTAACATGAATTCCCCGTTCATATTCACCTCACAAACCTTTTTCTTACAAAAATCTTATACGTTTATCTGGAAAATAGGATACGATTACTTGAAAATATTAGCCTATTTGAAAATGTCACACATATCTTTTGAAATGCAAAGTGAGTAGGCCTAATTAATTTTACTGAACTGTTTTCAACAGATGGAAATATGCAAGAACTAAATTTAATTCGATCTGATTCAGTATTTGATTCGACAATATAGGGTGTCTACTGAACAGTAATTTTGTGAATTTATATTTGATATTAATGATTTAACGAAATTTTACTTACCAAAATGGCTGCACTGGACTGATTCCTTTTGTTGCTGAAGCTTAGCGTTCAAAATGGCTGCACTGGACAGAGTACTTTTCTTGCTGCAGCCTACCCCCAACTACAATGTACATACCAGATGGACATTCTTTCTATGATTCATAGCCTGAAAATCTCAGGAAATGAAGCGACCTACATTCTAAGGACCTTACCAAAGGTCTTTGACCTTATACCCCTCTCAAAGGGGTACAGAATCACCAAAGTATTTCTCACTAAAAAGGGGGAATTATTAGCTGCAGGGCATGAAGGGGATTTCTGCTCTTAAAGGTGTAAAATGTGGATCATAGGGTACATCAAGTACATATGTACCATCCAAAAATGGCATATGTACTTTTTTGGTTTACAGTGTAGGGCCAAATGAGAGAGGAGCACGATAGAAGATCGTGTCCCTTCATACTAAACCACATTAAGTGTACTTAACCATTAAGTATCACCGACATTTTCTAACAACCACCTAAGTACTAACTACTGCCTATCTAGCCTCGCACTATCAACTGCCCTAACTATTATTACAATAAGATACCAGTAACTAAGTGGTATCAGCTTACCATAGTTGAATTGACCTCTACGATCCTGACCCCGTGTTGTTCAGCCACATGCATCTGGCTTTGAAAAAGTGCAGAATAAAGATATCGCACGTAAACACGATTTATTTTCATTGCACTCTTTTACCTAATTAATTACAATATCGCTATAACTAATCTTCACGGTACTCTATAATAATCTAACTTAAAAAGAAAAGCTAAGCTAGGAGCGAGCCTACCGTGCATGGTGATATATTTTTATCGCACAGCAAAATTCAGTTCAAATCCTAACTACTAATTATATCACAGTTAAATCGGTACTAGCGCTGTGCTCTGCTAAAAATCGTCAGGTACGCTAAATGGTGTATGGCCTCACTCAGTGATATACAGTAATTATCACCTTAATTTACCGAAATTTCAACCCTCAGTAATGAGTAAAAATTAGGAAGGGTTAAAATTCCGGTCAATTACCATGATACTTATACCGTTTGAGGCTGAAATAATTGAGATGTCATTTTATTCTTTATTGTGAAATGTAAATTGAAGTTGATGATTGATTTATTATCTGTGGACCAGACGCAAAAGAAAACTGAGTTTTATTTTATCAAACACAATCATACAATTACAAAAATAATAAAAACAATGACGAAATCAAATCGTGGATTGCTTCCTTTGATCCTAAGGCTTTGAGGAATTGCGTCACACTGCCAGCCTCTTCGAAGTCCTGTGTTGTGGTCAGGACTCCATCCATCGTTGTTTGGTTTGATGGTGGTGTATTTGAATGGCATGCATTGAGGGCTAGACCTGAAAGAAAAATAAATAAATAAATTGAGATATTATTTAAATATAATAAATGTGGATTACTTTTTGAAACTTACTTTTTAGGAACAGTCTCCACATTTAGAGGTTTTCGTTTGCTATTCCATCTCAAATTGGTCTGCTACGATGTCCAGCGCGTCAGTTGTTTGTACCATTCCAGATGGTACAATGTACCAGATCAAGGAATCGGTGAACCTCTTCACCAGGTATACTCTTAAAAAGGGATACCAAATAGCACATTTATCGCCTGCTACACCATTAGCAATTTTCGAGAGCTATATAGCACCTTATGAAAGGTTCAATAAATGGCATCCTTTTAAAGGAACTAAATGATTCATCTCGGTTGATGAATTGGCACCTTATTAAAGGCACTAAACGCTTCATCGCAGTTGATAAAAAGGCACCTTTTTGAAGGTGCTTCATAATGCAACCATGAAATCTTCCATTTGAAACATACATCCAACAAGTCATAAACATTGAAAATATATCAGCAATTTATTGTCAGTTATTCACAGAGAAAATTGACCATGAGTTTAAACGGAATAGATAATTTAACAGTCACCTATTAGTTTTTCATTAAATAACTCTTTGAATCAAACACAATTCCCCGGGTCGAAGGCACGGGCGGCGTAGGACAAGAAGGGAAACAGCAAATGATACTTGCGATTACCCAAGGTATTTATTTCAGTGCTATCGGGCGATACAATTGCGCAGACTTGGTAAGCGATATGGACGGGGCTTCCTCGTGGAGTGGTCGGACGTTGTTGAGTCGGCGGTGTCGATGAATGTGATCTGGAAGCGATTGAAAGTGAGCGCAGGGCGTCCCTTGCTTTAATGTCTCTATGCAATGTGCGACCACTCCGAGACGCCCCAGGTTTTCGGTCGCCCTCCCCAGATGCAGGGCTCCCGTGGTCCACTTGCGAGGGCTATCCGGTCCCACGTGTTGCTAAGGCTATTCAAGCCCTAGTGGTGGACACCAAGCTCGCGACGAGGGCTTGCGAACGCAACCAGCGAGTACCGTCGGCCGGCACGGCGAGTGTGCGGTGGCTCCGGCACGATGCCGGCCTCGGCTGCCAGGCGTGGTGTTCTCCGGCCGTTGGTCCGCCGTGCTCCAGCACAATGTCAGTCGCAGCTGCCGGTCGTCTTACATGTCTGCGCGGCGTGTGTGATGAATGCCGTGCAAGCGGGCTTGCACGGGACTCGAAGTACGCGCTCCCTCATAGTAGATCCCGGCTGCGCTGCGCTTTATGGCCGGCTACGCACCTAGCTCCGTTGGCCGCGCTGCCGGCGAAAATAACCGGGTGTCCCGCGTCGTGGGTTCGGCATTCCTGGGGAATGATTCAATGCCTTTCTTTTGGATGCACAGTGGGAGAATTTTTTTTGCACAGCAGCAATTTCTGATATGTGCAACAAATGTGTGCATTCCTTTTTGATTTTATTTCTTAAGGAAATCCTAAGTGTTGCTAAAAACAATGAAGTTGGCATTGGCACTAATTCACATCTTTTGCTACCCATATAACAATTAATCTTACAAAAACACATACTGATCCAGTACAGTCTACATCTGCTAATTATGATTATTTATTAACAATTGCTGGTATTATTCTTACATAGTTATGTCTTTTTAGGCACCTGTTCAAAATTATTTGATGTTCACATTTTGACAATCACTAATATTGTGTAATATTGTGTATCTGGTAATGTAATCGAAAAGTACATGTATGTTTATGAGGTGACTTCTATTCTTTTGAAAATTTTTGTCTTCTTCTGGCAAAGCCTCTTGCAATTTTGATGGGAAAACTGGAAGTCTATGGGTTTGGTAGATGCCCCATCTCATGAGAAGATTTATTCATGATCACATCAGAATGATTGCTGGTAGTTGCCTCTTCGTCTGATTCATGTTCAGTGCTATTTTCATCTTTTTGTTTCAGTTGCTATCCTCTTTTGTAGAAGCACTTATTGTTTCATTGTATGGAGAAGAATTTAAATGTTCTCAAAAATTTATAAATATAAGAGCAGGTCAGAGTGGTGGTAATGATTTCTAAAGCTTCCAAATGTTGAATATTTTTAAAGCAATATAAAATAAAATATGTAAATGATATTTTGTCTATGTGCATGTGTGACAGCAATGTGATTGAACAATTTTTTACAGATTGCTTTCGCATATTACACAGTTGACAACAAAACATTTTTTACAAAAAGAATTAGCAATGAATTCGGATCTATCAAATTTTAACTATCTGAAAAAGCAAAAAAAATTTTTTGTTAAATTTCAATAGTTCATGTAATGACACACCTGAAATTTCCACTATGACACAAAAAGTGTAGATAACACTGCAATTTTAATACACCATTGGTTCAGATTTAAGGGACGAATTTAGCGTAGGAAGCTGCATAAAAAGGCAACTTGTACAAGCCTAGAAAATTGTAAAAATGTTCTTGCCACGTATGGAACTATGACACAAAAAGTGTATATCACACCATAAGTACACCATTTTGTTCGGATTTAAGGGACGAATTTTGCACTTCCAAGTCCAACTTTTACTAGATAAGCCACAACTTCATCATTTGTCCAATATTTGGAAATTTCTTAAATATTGCTGAATTTAACCCTTTCAGCCCTGGGAAAAAAAATTTAAACCAAAATTTTTTTTGAGTAGATATTTGTTATCAGCATGTTAAAAGATACTCTAATGCAAAATTTCAAAGAAATCGGACAATAATTAAAAAAGTTATAAGCCGGTTCCAATCGAAACCACCAGGGCTTAACCGATAAATCTGAAAACGATGCAAATTTCACAATTCGGTCAAATTCAAAGTATTTTATTTATAAAAAATGCAAAACATTGGCATTATATAAACAAGCTATAAATGAACATATTTTATTGTTATTAAAACATTACTTCTCATGAAATGTGATAAAACAGTTCCGTGTAGAAGTCATGCACAGCGTAGCGTTGCACTTGCTGCAGTACACCAGGCTCCTCCCTGAACACCCAGGATTCCGGCACCGCCTATTGGTTCCAGTGTAGCACTTTGGGAAGTGGCAAATGCCATCATATCTGATGTCATGTATAACAGGAACATTGTGTTTTGGTGCATGACTGGGACGTGCAACAGGTGAACTGGATGATCTGCGGCCATTTTTCTTTGCTGGAACACTGGCAAAGGCCAAACCTTCAAAGATTGCACTAGTAAATTCCAGCAAGTCCATTTTCTTCTTGATGCCTTTCCTTGCAGCATTGGCCTTGTACTCCAGCCATGAGTTGTTGACAGCGAGGTTGATGAAATGGAAAATGACACGCATTGTCCACTTTCGGGACCGAATGAAGGTGCGGTATAGTGAAAGCAGCATATCCATGTTGTCAACACCTCCCATACTCTGGTTGTAGTACTTGATGACTGCAGGTCGCTTGATCAGCTGATAGGACTTCGTTGACTTGTTCCACCTGGAAACCTCATCCTCTGGATCAACTCCCACAAAGTTTGAGGCCATGTTTACCAGGCGATTGTCCAGCCAGCGCACCAAAATCACGTTTTTAGTGCTAATTACTGATGATGAGCCACGTCCTTCGTGTTTTAGGTCGAGTTCCTTTGCAAGAGTAGAGCAATTTGGCGTACCCTTCCCTTCTCTGCCCTTGCGTATTGTTCCAGCAGCAAAGATTCGGCGTCCGCGCAACTCCTCCAGAAGCACAAGTGACGTGAAGAAATTGTCGAAGAACAATTTGAATCCACGGTCGTCTGGGATTCTCTGAGTAAGGCTCCAGACAATGGATCCAGTTGCTCCAAACCTCTTCTGTTCTTCAGGAGTAACTCCAATCATCTCGGTTGTTGCGCCCTGGTAAACCAGGCAGTCGTAGACGATCCCGGATTCACCACACAGCATAAAAACCTTGATTCCCCAAGGGATGGGCTTGCCACGGATATACTGCTTGAATCCCACCTTTCCCTTGAAAGGAATCATGGATTCATCAATGGCTAATTTTTCTTCAATCTTCATCCTGTGACAACGGGAGACAAAAGCATCAATTATTGGCCTTACTTTCCACAGCTTATCGGTCTTGCTGGCATCCTTGGTGATATCCACCAAATGACAGGTGTTACGCAGCTTTTCGAATCTGTTGCGGGACATCCCAACTTTCGTGATAAACTGTGTCGTTGTAGCTTGATTCCAGTGCATGCGTAGCCGTGGAAGGCTGACAATGCCCATGAAAATGTGCATTGCGGTGAACTGGCGCATTTCTCCAGCATCAGTCGCAACAGAAACACCAAATGTTGCCACAGAGTAGATATTGGTGCACAATGCCATATCCACGAAAAACTGCTCTGGATAGTATTGAAGAAAGTACTGTAATGGAGTTAGCAAGGGGTCATCATCAGAATCATCTTCGGTTACGAATGTTGTATCCGGGACCAAAAATGCGTTTTTCCGTCAGGCACGCAGTTGTGGAGTACTCTTGCATGTCTTCACTGGAGGTGGCATATCAGGGGTTTCATCATCGCTGTCTGAATCCTGATCAGCACTTGAATCTGACTGATCATCCAAAGGAACAGCATAGTCTTCATCCTCTGACTCAGCAGGCTCATCTTCAATGTCTGAATTCTCTAGATCCAACTCAGCAAAAGCAGCATCCAAAACTCCAACAGTTTGTGCATACTTCATAAACTTGCGTGGCGTGCTTCGTTTACGGTAAAACCGTGCACCAGTTTGACTTGTTGAGGCTGAAATGCAAAAAAAATATAAAAGTAATTTTTTCCCATGTTTTCAACATTTTTTGGGTGAATTTCGTCACAAAAATGACAAATATCACCCAAAATACTAAAATTGACTAGTATGTTACTAAATTCAATCGTTATTGGCAAAATATTTGCCCAAAAACGAGTCCAAACTTTGAAAAACATGCAATACACGTGTGTGGCCGAAATTTATGAAATGCCCCTTCAAGCCCTGGTGGTTTGGATTGGAACCGCTCGGTTTTTGGTTCAAAAAACGAAAAGTTCTTAGAATTTTCGCCTGAAACTTTCCAAACACGCTCTACAGACGTGTATTTATTGATTTATGAAAAAAAAGCATCTAAATACATGCAAAATTGCCTAAATGGCAGCAAAAAACCTTCGTTTTTACCTTTTGGAGAATCCATGGTGTTCCTGACAAAGGAGCGTGATTACGCAATTTTCTTGTAGATGGCGCCACCTGTTTCACAACTAGCATTGAAGGCTATGCCCTGCTAGTCAATCTTAAGCAAAGAGCATGGCAATAGCGCCATTACTTTAGTGGTGGGGAATTTTAAAAGTCGTGGTTCCAATCTAAACCACTAGGGCCGAAAGGGTTAATCCGACGTCGGGTTAACAGGAATGACAGGAATGTGGGTGTCCCACGTATCGCCGTGAAGGCCGACCTCGATAGCCAGTTTCACCTTCATATCCCAGTGTTTGCGTTCCACCGGGTTTGCCTGTGGGTGTTAGTGGGCCACATGATGGAGGGCAAAACCCATAGCGGCGGCGGTTTGTTGAAGCAGCACCGACAAGAATTGGGGACCATTGTCGGTGGTGACCACTTTTGGCGTGCCATACCGAAGGAAGATCTCGTTAATGAAAATGTTTGCGATGGTGTCGCTCTTAGAATCGGGTACGGGAAAAAGTTCTACAAAACCCGACGTGGTGTCACTCACCGTGAGGATGAAGGGGTCCCACCATGTCGACACTGAGAATGTCGAAGCGCGGGACTGGGGGAGAAGACATAGGTGTGGTATCAGGAGTACAGTCGATCTTGTACTTTTGACATGTAGGACAGTCGCGGACATACTCTTGGACGTGACGTCGCATACCATTCCAGAAGTACTTGGTGGTAATGCGATTGATGGTGGCGGTTACCCCCGGATGACCAGCTTCGGATGTGTCATGGTTCCACTGTATGACACAGCTCTGAAGGGATTCTGGGACGACTAGACGGGGCTCATCACAATCCACCATCCTGAGGGTGCGATAGGGAACCCCCTGTATCAAACGGTATCCCCACCAATGTGTGTGCGGCACTCAATGTCGTCGGGGCCGTCGTGCTCCTCTAGTGCATTGATGATGAGCAGCAAATCCTTGTCCAGGAGCTGCAAGTCGCAAAAGTCGGTCGAGGAGATGGGTTTCTTGTTGACCAGGAAGGCGTGAATGAGAACCACAGGTTCCTTAACACCGGTAGGACGGGAAAGAAGGTCGGCGAGGGTGTTAAGCTTACCCGGACTGTGTTCAATATTGAAAGTGAACTGTTGGATCTCCATGATCCACCGAGCTAGCCGACCGGAGGGCGTCTTGTTGGCAATAAGCCAGCGGAGTGGGCTGTTGTCGGTATGTACAACGAACTGTAGTCCATCAATGTACCCCCGGAATTTTTTCACCGCCCAAATAACCGCTAGGGCATCTTTCTCGGTCTGGGAATAGTTGGCCTGTGCCTTATTGAACGACTTGGAGGCGTATTAAATAACGCGCATGTCCTCGCCATCCCCTTGCGCCAGGAAGGCACCCATAGCCTCGTGGCTGACGTCTGTAAAAATATGGAAGCCTTGTTGGAAATCGGGTTGAGCCAGGACAGGAACATGGCACAAACGGTTTTTGAGTTCGTCGAAGGCCACCATACAGGAATCGTCAAATATAAAATGGCACATATTTACGAAGCAAGTTGTGTAGAGGCGCCGCCACCATAGACAGATCCGGAATAAATTTCCCAAACCATTTACAAGAGGCTAAGAAGGACTTGACCTGACGGGCATCGGATGGTGGGCGCAGGGCCATAATTGCCTGAACCTTTCCAGCATCGGGGCTGATGCCGTCGGGCGAGATGATATGGCCCAAGAAGGGCAGGCGGGACTAAAAAATTTGCACTTACGACGTTTGAGGCCAAAGTTGGTAGCCTTAAGGTGTGCAAACACCCGCCTCATGGCTTCCAGGTGGGCTTCAAATGAGTTGCTGACGACTAGTAAGTCGTCCTGGTCAACCCGGGCCGTGACCCCAGGAATACCAGCCAACAGGCGTCCACAACGCGCTGGCATTGGGCAGAGGAATTGCGAGCACCCATTGGCATGCTCGTGTAGCAAAACGTCCCAGACGGCATGATGGTGGTGAAGAACTTCTGACAGTCTTCAGGTATGGGGATCTGCCAATAACTTCGGCTAATATCTGGTCGATGCGGGGTATGGGATAAGAATCCTGCACCGTGACTTTGTTGAGTGTCCGAAAGTCCGTGACCAGACGCATGTCTCCACTGGTACCGGGTTTGGGGATTAACAGGGAAGGGGCCGCCCATTCGGAGGTGATGGGTTTAAGGTACCCCTTTGCTAGCATCCCCGCCAAGATACTCTGCATTTGAGCCCGCCGTTTCGGGGATTGAGCATATAGCTTAGTGTCCGCCGGAGCGGCATCGGGGAGGATAGAGATACGTTGGGCCGGGACCTTGGTGGGGCCCTGGGGTTCCTCGAAGATGTCCGCATTCTCAGTGAGGAACTTATTGACCACAAGGCGTTGTGCACTAGACAGGCGCGTGGCTTCATTATCCCGCAGTCGTGCGGAGGTGATCTCCACTGAGCAAACCACGGGAGATACTGAGGACAGCATGGTAGCCGATAGTGGTGGGGCCGTATGGTGAAGGGACCACGATTGAGTACGGAAGTCCAGAACCACCCCCACCTCTGCCATGAAGTCGGTGCCCAGCAAGAGTACGCCGTTAACGTAGGCAGGGACCAAGTGTAGTAGGAGAGGGAGGGAGTGTCCGCCAAAGTCGATGGTGGTACGGGCAATAAACAGTTGATGGGGGGAAGGGGATTTATCCGCAAGTTGCAACATGCAGGTGGCAGGAGTCATGGGGACGCCTGCCTCTACCAGCTGATGGTAAAGAGTCTGGCCTGCAACAGAGGTGTTCGAGCCGGAATCAAAGATGGCCTCGACCTTAGTACCTGCTATCGCACATTCAGTCGCTACAAAAACTCCCCCGCCAGCCACCAACTCTTGGTTGAGGTGAATGGGAGCGCTGGGGTGTCGAAAGACACGGAAAGCGTTAAATCTCATCCGTTTACCACAACCATTGGGGCAGTAGTGGATGGATACGTTGGGAGGGTGGCAAATGGGACAGCCGCTAGGCCCCGAGGATGCGGAGGGCGGCTGGTCCTTCGAGGAGGGCTCCTTGGTCGCGGCAGGGTCCGCTGTAGGACGGGGGCAAAAAGAACGTCCGCCGGTGCGGCGATATTGTGTAGAGGGGTCGGACCGTTCAGACGTATTGTGGGGTTTGGCGGAATCACGGAACTAGGGTCGTGGAGTTAGCGGGACCCATGCCGCAGTGTCCGCAAGGATTTCTTCCTGTGCAAGGGCCGCAGTTCATAACTCCTGTACGGACTACCGGGGCCTCCACGTTGATAACCTGGTGAAGTTTGCCATTCACTGTTAATCAACTGACCCCTAACTACCGATGAGGAATACCCCACCAACCCGAGTACCTCCTCCCACACTTCTGTAGCTGAGTCTGGGAGTCTATTGTGTACCACTGCAGGAGTCTCCACCTCCCAGAACATCTCTACAGCAGAATCATAGTCAGATCCAGTAGGGTCCGTGTTACCATTATGGGCATGCATCTCCCTATTATGCACCCGAGCAAATCATTTCTACCACTCGGTGGTTATCAAAGATCTCATCACCTGTGATGACTCCGTACATCTCACCTTCACGACCATTTTCAAACACCCCAACACAGGCTTGCTCGACAGCCTCCCCAGCCATCGCCAAGCAGCAGATCGGACAAACGCCAGCATTAATGAAGGCACGCAACACGTCGGGGGTAACCATAGTGGTTAAATATTCCAGAGGCCCCAACGGTGCGCCCCTATCACCACATATGTGACGCTCGCCCTCTCCACCACCTTGTTCAGCTGCTACTGCCCCTCTCTCCACCAAACCTGGCTCTTCCAACAACACTACCTCATCAGGGAGCTGCTGACCACGTGCAATGTCAACATCCGCCCTATCTTCTAATTCGATGTCTTGGCGGGAATATGGAGCAAAGATATTATTCGATCCAAGTCCACATCTTCAGGATTTTCATTCGCAAAGTCATACTCAAAATGGAAGATGCATTTCTGAGCTACAGCCTTAACAAAGGCGAGCTTGCTAGGCTCTGGACTTGGGAAAAAGCCCAAAATCCTGTTCTTCGTGGTGCCCAGCCGGTGAGCCATCCGATTGGCCTTACCCCAGAGATTGCCCCTTCTTCGATTGAATAGGGCAGGGTGCGGGGCGTCCTCGACTTGGCGACCCTGTCCTCTTGCTTGCGGGGCTCCTCTCACAGCCAACACTTGGTTTGGTCCCGTCTCTAGGGCCCTCCGCCAAACCCTATCACGCTGAGAAGCTCTCTGGGGATTTTCACTCTTCCAATCGCCACCCGCAAGGACCCAACTTGCCCTTGAGATATTATCAAGGGGGGTGAGGTCTATGTACCCTTTGTCCATCCGACCACACATGGTGCGGACATCACCCGTAAACGTTCTGTTTACCGCAACGGAACCCCCTGGGTTCTCCCGGACTCTGACGGGCATAGGATCCTCTGCGGCAAGATGTTCTACCGCCGAACGACCAGCGCTCACCACCTGTGGCTCCCGGGGAGCAAACGAAGGATCGACCCGGCCCTCAAGTCGATCCCACAGCTCCCTGCTTTTTGCTCTTAAAAAGACGCTGAGGGTCTGGCTATACATTCGCAATCCACATTCTAGCGACCCTGAAGAGCAACCGACGACCTCTTCATTAGTTTCACTCCTTTCTGTCATCCGGATACTGTCAAGTTCCTGGCAACACGGCTTTCGGTGGACCATTATCCTTGTCAACTCTGGTCATGTGAACGGATGTGGCTGCAACACCTACATGTTCCAGAACAAACCGTTGAACTTGCCGTGTTTCATGAGGCTACCATTGTGGATTTTGCCAATCGAGAAGGGGCAAACTGCTCTTGGTAAATGTAAATTACCCCTGATAACCTTCAAGTGGGAGACAATAATGGCTTATACAATGTTTATAAAACCAAGACAGTTCGAGAAAGATCAGCAGTGCATTGCAACCATATTTGCGAGTGATGATGTTGCTGATGAGTTTATCACAGACCTGCGGTCCGTAGACTCCGATACGTAAGTTTACCATAATAACTATTTTAATCACAGGGTGACTGGCTGTCAGGAAAATCTAGAAAAGTCAGGGAAATTGAAATGCTCTGGAAGTCAGGTAAAAATCAAGAAAGTTCATATGTTTTGAAATTTGTTGTGGTACAATATAAACTGTACCAAACATTGTGTCAAGTTTCATTTAAAGTCCTGGTTATAGCTGAAACTTGATGATAATGAATGGAAATGTTAATAATTATTGTTTGTCAATGTAACCCTGGCTTTTGCATTAATTATTTTAAATCAACATTTTGATTTGAGTAGCAGTGAACTTTATGCATGTGCTTTATACATTGGCTACAACACGTGTAAGGTTCAGTGACACCGCTTTATTAGAATCAGCTATCACCTACACAGATTTCCTTACTGATCAAAAGACCACGTGATAAGGGTATGGTTGTTTATGGTAATGCGAGTAAATGAGCACTTTAAATTTGAACATTTTACTGCTTAATGAGTCACGTAAAATACACTTTGACATCATTCACTCATGTATGACTAAGCATCAATCAGTTTTAGACTCCCCTTCCATCTGACCCAGATGGCCGAGTGATTAAAGCGTTTGCGTGGAAACCAACATGTTATGGGTTATATTCTAGCTGAAAACCATTCAATCCATACAATCTCGAGACGTGTGTAGGCATAAGATCCGACACTGAAGAGATGGACCGAACAATGGCGAGCCAAAGCAGTGTTGTGATGCGCTTGACGGTGCAAAATCAACTCACGAGTGGATCGCCATGCATCGAGGTGACCAAGTGTCACCAGAGTGATAGATAGCACCATCCTTGTGTGCTGATGCAGATGCAGAACAAATGCACAATGGAATCGATTCTGCACACCCGAACAGGGAAAGAGTCGATGTAGCCTTGTGGACAGCAGTTCTGTGGATGGCAAGTTCTGCCTGGGGATGATGAACGTCCCTGAGTTATTGCTGAGAAGCACAGAATGCACGGATATCCTGCGAGATAAGTGCCTCAAGGAGTGTTCCATATCGATAAACTGTCAAACCAACCTACCCACTTAGTCAAAGTTTAAGGCTGAGTAACCCAACCTCGTAATATTATCTCAGACTACTCCATCAGACCAATAGGCCAGATGTAAATATTCCACATCATAATAACCATAATATAAATTCAGAGGGCCACTCGGAAGGGCCTAGTATATCATGACCTGCTCCAAACTGACACCTGATTAATCCACCTACCCACTCAGCCAGAGCTTATGGCAGAGTTAAAAATATGTCCCTGCACATTTCTCCTAGGTGACACCAGCTGCCCTGAGACCCCATCTGGGCACCTTCACCATATTGCAATAGTATTCCACATATACTCCATCAGGTGTATCACTACCCAGATGTGACCATTCCAACAAACCTATTCAATTACTCACTTAGCGGGTAGTTTGCCTGCAGAGCTCTTTCCAAACGTAATTAAAGCACCCCGTTGAATTCCTGGCCCACCAGTTACTGGTATGGAGATGCTGCACTATACTTCACCAATCATAATGGTACATATCATTAATATTTCCCACTTAACATTCTTTAAATATATAAGCCATAAGGACGGGTCCCTTCTTGCTTTTGTATTATTTCATTTTTAATTCCTCGTTAATTTAAAATGCAAATAAAATGTAATCATTCACTTGTATGTATAAGTATTAGTGTATAATATAATTACTGCTTACCCCATGCTCCGTGCTAAAAAATCAATGAAATTTCGCCATTCTGTTACATCAATAAAAACTCAACGTACACCGCCATACCACCATCTAAACTTATGTCAAAATTGAATAACTTTTTGGGGCACTTTTATCTGTACCCACTGATTAGATCTGTCACAACTTTTTATGTTTTAGAATTGAAAACTATTTTCATGTTTAGGAATTCCTTTATTCTTCCATGCTGACAATAATCTGTCTCTCTATTTTCTTTACTTTCACTTGTATTTTTTGCGTTGTCTCCGTACAGTAAAGGTTGAGGCATATCGACCATTTGCCTAGTGAGAATGCTCAAGCATGCCAACGATTCAATTCAATTCAACTCAGTACCCTGCAGTCAGCACAGATGTGCCATGTGGCAGGGGGTGTAATCCATCAACCATAATCGATTCATAACATGTCTAGTTGTCGGATTGTAAACGTTCTGAAAAGTCCCAAGATAAAGATGCTCAAGCAATGACAGTGATTTGTTAATGCTTCAGATGTTCAAATAAGTATGCCAAAAGAGTAGGATGTTAAAGCATGGGTAATGATTCGTCTTACAGAATTTAGAGTTTTTGAAAAGTTTAGATTTAATTGGAAAATTCAATTTAATTCAATTCAACTCAGTACCCTGCAGTCAGCACAGATGTGCCATGTGGCAGGGGGGTGTAATCCATCAACCCAATT